>CAEFZX010025525.1:0-26783 GCA_903066825.1 Alfaro cultratus
TATATTTTTTTTTTTTTTTTTTTTTCATTCATCCATTCCGCTTCCCACGTCCCCCTGCAATGGCACTGTGCCCCCTCCAGGGGGCGCGCCCCACACTTTGGGAACCACTGCCCTAAGTAACAATAAACATTTAGATAGAAAGACAAAACCAAGTCCAGTTTAGTTTAGGCAAACTGGACTGATGTTGAACCTCTAGACTGAAGCCGTAAAGCTTTCCTCTGTTAGCCTTCATTGAATCAGAGCATCAGTTTCTCTCCCTGACTGATTGATTTGGGAAACGGGCTCAGCAGCCACTCCGTAACAGGAACATTTCCCCTCTTCAGCTGCGGACTGGACTCGCTTCCTAACTGCCATGAAATACATAAACATGAGTGACCTTTGTGCCAAACAGGATGGGGATCTGGAGATGCAGATCTGCTGTTGCCATAGTTCTGGTCCCTCTGCTCCTGAAAATACACAGAGGAAACTTTTAATCTACCTGAAGGCAAAAGGCTGCAAAGGAGGTAGAATCAACAACATGTTGCATTTGAATCTCAGCGTGTAATCTCTGTGGGAATCGGTCTGCGGTTTGATGCATGTTTGTTTTCTGTGGCAGACTTTGTGTTTCTGCAGTGAGATGCATGTCAGAGTGGTCAATAATTCTGATTCTTTTCTTTTCGGTGTCTCAGTCAATAACTAGGTTTGTCAAGACAGCAAATTTTGCTGGATGATAAATTGTTCCAGAAGTTGTTGAGATAAACGACAATGTTGTTGTTTTGAGGCCATTTTCAAGAAATTTAATGACAATGGCAAAAATGAACAAACTTCAATTTTGTAAAAATGCATAGCACTTGAACTGGAAGATATTTTCAATATTCAAAATAAAACACAACAACAAAAAATCAAAGGGTTAAAGGGGAAGCAGAAACCAAAATAAAATGGATCATAAAGTTTTCCCTCTTAAAGATCAATAAACTTTAATTTTGTAAAGAGCATTTAGCACTGGAACCAGAAGATATTTTGAATAAAAATAAATAATAATAATTCTAATAATAAAAAAAATTAAATGACTAAATAAAGATACTTAAAATAAAAATAAACAATAAATAAATAAAATGATAAAATAAATCCTCCCTCCCAAAACATGAACAACCAAAAACAATAAACAGAAATAGAAACCAAACAAAACTGAAACCATGAATGAATTGGCAGAAAAGCTGCCCTTTAAAAATGATTAATAATCAGAATTATGGAGCTTATTTTAACTTTTAATGTGATTAACTGATTTATTAGATTTATTATTGATTAATTTATTGACAGATTATACGGCATCGGATGAGGTAGAAAATAAACATCAAAAACTACATGTACCGTTAAATCAAAACTAAATCTAAACAACCAGCATTGTTAATCTAAACAGACAAACATCAATAAATAATCTGCAAAATTTAGAAATTCACCTTAAATAATTTACAGTGTTAAATAATTTACTATCCGTTACACTAACTGACCGATGAGCTCCATCCTTCCCTGTGCCTTTGCTGCTCCGCCCCTCTTGTGTCTCGTGTGTTTTTGCAACTTGGCCGACAGTTTGTGTTTCTATTTTCCTGCTTTATAAACCCATTCTCCCTTTGTGTAGTCGCCAATCTCCTCCCATTAACTCTGAACTGAGGGAAAACGTTTCTGCTTTCAGAGAAGCTCTGTCTGTCCTCTCTTATGTGTTTTTACACTTCATTTCCCCCGGCTTTAACGTCCTGCCAGGGCGGGTAAAGTGGTTTGGTTTTTATTGCACCTTTTAGTTCAGCTCTGACTTTGCATACATACATGATGCTGCAGCAGGCAGGAGTGCCGGTTGTTGCATGGCTGCAGCAGCCTGGTGCAGGAGGAGTGTCTGCTGTGGGGAAGTGTCTCCTATCGTCAATATGTGGGCCAAATGTGAATTCATGTGCATCATGTTCCTTCTGCTGAGAGTCTTGCGAACAGAAACAGATTCAGATGTACAGCAGGATAACTAGTTACTGTCGCCTCTTTCTATTAACTAATGAACACATGAGAAACATTCATGTCTTACTCATTCTGCCTTTTTATGATTTAAACAAACTATTCTCTTTTGGGGTTGAATGATAATTTTATCATACACAAATTCTGAGTAGGGAGGCACCGATCTGCTTTTTTTTTTTTTACTTCCGATACCGATACCGGAGGTTTAATATCGGCAGATATCGATCCGATACAGAAAAACAGAACTGAATTGACTTAAAAGGTTTCCTTTTTTAAACACAGACACAAATGTACTGAATTACACATTTATTTAATAACTGCAAACTTAAAAACACCATTTAGCTTCTCAAGCTTGTGAAGCTACGGTAGGTTAATTTGTTCAGTCAGCGCAATTAGGGATATAGCAGCCGAAAGAAAAACAATAATAAACTAAAACTGACAAAAATATGTAAAAAATAAACTGCAAAAAACTTTCTTTCAAATGGTTCGGAAAGTGCAATTAGGAAATTCTAAATGTAATGTAAAATAAATAAAGTGTGACGTTGATCAGAGCACAAAGCATAGAATTAGAGTGAATAGATCTGCCCTTATGGATCAGGAACATTGTCACAAATTGATCTAGAATTTTTTTATATCTGGACTGAGCTATTTGTCTTAATTTATAAAACTTTTTTTGCTCAACACCTTGTAGGTGACAGTATTTATGGGAATGTTGGTTGTTTGTTGGGTGTTTTTTCCTTTTTCTTCTTCCTTGTTGTAATTCTCATTGTTTTTGGATATAATGTAAAAACCCAAACAACTATATTTAACACTAAAATCGGGACCGATACAGATATTAATATCAAATTGATGCATCTCTAATTTGAAGCTGTAGAGGATATTTTCTAATACATACATAAATATCCAACATAATCGATGCTTTGGTGAAATGCTGAAGAGCAACTTGTAGAGAAAAGCACCAATTTTGCAGCCATCAGTAAGTTTATAAAGACACAACCTGTGATTGGTGATGCCAAATCAATCACAGGTTGGATTTTATGCTAATAAAATTGTGATTTTGTGTGATTATGTGTAAGTCGCTCCTGTGATAGGAGTGCTGACGCGGTCTGGGTGGGCTGCAGCCCCCCATGGCTTTGGATAATAAACAGATAATGTGATCTTGCAGAGAGATCGTATCTGGGAGCCGCAGGGATGATCGAAGCAGCCAGCTAATCAATAGGTGAAGGCTGAGGGTGACTAGGCCCAGTAAGTCGTTTTACAGAGGATTCGTGTCCTGCCTCTGGGTTACAGCAGCGTCTCTACATGTGTTTACAGTGCAGAGGATACAAAGAGCTGCGATGCATCACTCAGATCCAAACGGGACAGAATGAAGCTAAAGAGCCGAGAAAAAGGTTTGACTGGTGGAAAATAACATGTTTTATTCCCACTGGGAGCAAAAGAACTATGGGAATGTCAATCAATCAATCAATCAATCAATCAATCAATCAATCGTCCGTCCGTCCGTCCATCCATCCATCCATCGGTTCATCAATAAATCAATCCATCCATCCATCCATCCATCCATCCATCCATCCATCCATCCATCCATCCATCCATCCATCGGTTCATCAATCAATCAATCAATCAATCAATCAATCAATCAATCAATCAATCAATCAATCAATCAATCAATCAATCAATCAANCCATCCATCCATCCATCCATCCATCCATCCATCCATCCATCCATCCATCCATCCATCCATCCATCCATCCATCGGTTCATCCATCCAGTGAACAGAAATAGGAATCTGGGACTTTGAGTCTGTAAAATTTCATCATTTTGTTTTGTAAATTGTTGGTTGAAACTCAGAACTGGTTGTGAGTCTTTTCGTCTATTTCTATCACTAAACACTGATGGAGTAAAAAATAAAGTTTTCTTACGATTTATCCACAGAACGAAGCCTCAATGTTGCTTTAAGCTACAAATTATTCAATGAATCGAGCTAAAATTGAGCTCTACTTTATTCTCCACAGAAACTCTCGCCTCATGTTTTTCAGAAATGTCACTTTTTCGACTCTAATTATGCGCAGGAAATGGACCTTTAAAACAAGTAGAGCAGAACCTCAAATGGGATGAGTATTGAAGTCATATTAGAGATCCAGAACTCAGAGAACAAGATGAGTTCTGACATTTAAAAAAAGTCAACCTTCAAACATGTAGCAAGCCTAAACATGGAGGTGAAACTGGTTTCCTGCTCTTTACAGTTTAATCATGTTGCTGAGTCATCAGCCTTGGATTCTTCTGTTTGAGCGCCGTCGTTCACAGAGTGAAGTAAATAACAATGAAACAAAATGCTGACTCAAACAGATAAATAAATCGAGAGGTGGAGTCCATTAAAGTAACGGAGATCTGGCCTGAGGGGTTCTGAAAAGCAGCTAATCTGGACTAGCAGATCCAAACCTTGAATTTCTCATAACTGATTCAGTAAAAACCGGTCAGAGTTTAGAACAACCTGATTTCTGTGACGGTTCTCTGCTCCTTGACCTTCAGCTGTGATGTGCTCCACCGGGGTCATGACCCCCGTTTAGCTTCCTGGTCTCGGGTTTTGGGACATTTCTGTCGGGACAAACCAGAGTTAAGGTCACATTGTATCCATTATGCATTCAGGAGGCTGACAGAGGCAGCTGACAAACTCCTGAGACAGTTTGTGCAAATGTGAACCCAGAAGGACTTCAGTCGATTTCTGATTGGTCGTCCTGAATCTGATCCGGAGACGTGAAAGAAAGAACAAGACCATCAATGCAGAGGTCAGGAAAAAAACCCGGTCTTGGTTTGGGTGAAGTGAACTGTGGTTCAGTTTGAAGGCAAGCAGACCGGAGACCGCTCCAAAAGCAGGAAGCAGACTACAGCGCAGGGTATTCTGGGTAAATACAACCAAAACCGACACGCTTTACAGAACCAGCAGGAGAAATGACTTGTGGTCTTTTACCAAAGACAAAAGAGAAATCCTACAACTGAAACAAATATTAACTTATTACCAAAAGACAGGTAGGTGTCTTAAGGTCTTAGGCTGGTTTTGTGCTCAAATGAAGTATAAAAATGAGTAAAAAGTGAATTTTGCATAATAGGTTCCTTTTAAATACCTCATCACAGCGTTATATTAATCCTCAGTGAAGGTGGCATTGCTGCAGGCAGATGATTGGTTTCAGGTTGGGACCTTTCTGGGTTTCATCATGTATTACTATTGCAGCAATATGTTGCAGTAATAACATTTACTAAAAGCCTTGCTGGGTGTTTGCTTTGTGTGCTTTTCATAAAAACATAACAGTGAGACACTTTTTGGTCTGTGTTGGGATCTCAGAGAGAATCGTTCTGCTGCTAGCAGTTACCTCATCACAAACCGAGAGATAAAACAGCCGGTCCATTCACTGATAATCACTCTTACCCACTTTTTCACTTGGCTTTGCCTCAGTTTAGTATTAACAGGATTTAGTTATTTCTTGTTAAGATTTTACTGCATCTTACTAGTCATTTGATGGTATTTTTAGGTTGTATTTTAGTATTATAAGTAGCCTTTTTGCCATTTTATTGGTTATCAGCTGCTGTTTTTGATTTTATCTATTGTCAAGTATTTTTTTATTTAGAACTCAAAGTTAGTTTCAGGTTTTGCACATTGCAGATAAAAGGTGGAAAAACTTCCAAAATGATTCTTCTTGTTCTCATTTCTTCACACCACAACAACTCGTCATTTTAACATCAGAGTGTAAACTTTATATCCACCTGTGGCTGAAAGCATAGATGGCATGAAAAACGGCCCAGTATGTGAGGAAAATCCCATTGCTTACTGGTTCCATAAAAACACCCACCAGTAATGTGCCTCTCTCCCTTTTATTTCAGAAAGTAGTCCATCTGAGAGCTCGCATCTGTATTTAGAAGTCACAAGACGATCATATGAAAACCATTTCTGTCACCAGAGGCACAAGTCTGGCAATCCTAGTGAAAGAACAAAATCACATCTTTTCCTGAGAACAGCAGCAGAAGAGGAAAATATGAATTTATAGTCCTGCTTTACCACAGCTGTTGCTTACACCCAGCTGCGGTGTTGGATTTCCTCTCATCAAAAATTTATACCGGCTCGCTTATTATTGTCTGATACTGATGTGAAAGCAGCAGATTAGCAGCAGAAGGTTTTGAAAGCGATTCAACACACCCAGCTTCAAATCTGAACATCATTACCATCTGCTAAAGAAGACAATTTATGCCAAATTCATGTTTTTCAGGGTTTTATACATCAATTTGGGTCAAAAAGCAGCTCAAGCACTTAAAAAACACCACCCAGCTGGTTTTTGGCTATAAGTTAATATTTTTTTGGCGTCTGGAAAACGAGCCGATTCAAAATCCTCCCGATTATTAAGTCACATTCGACGAACACGGCGCTGTTACCTACCAACCCTAGATGAGATCCAGCACCTTTGGTCAGCTGGTTTTACTGCTGTATGCGTTGTACAATGGCTGCTGGAAAACATAAGTGTTTTGTTGTTGGCTTACTATTCAGAAACCACTTGCTGCATTATTGTTGGTTGTGCAGGAGGCTCCACTTCTACTTTTCAAAGATGTATGGTTGTATAATTGCGCATCTGTTTGCAGCCATTTTCACGCGTGAGTGTAAACGTTGAGTTGGGGGCGTGGCCACCATTAGCTTCTTTGGATTTAAAGCGACAGGAGTCCCTAAAACAGCTCATTCTGGAAGACAGAACTGACCAGACTAAAATCTCATCCTTTGAGAATGATTCTGTGCGAAATAAAAAGTAATAAACATGTTTTGTGTAGCCCTTAGATGTCCAAGGAAGCATAATAGACCCCCTCTAATTACCCAAGTTATTTTTTCATGCTCACTTTACTATTCAAAAGAAATGCCCCAAAAGGTAAAACATTCTCTGTCCTTAGCATTTCCATCATCTGCTGCCAGCAGCAGTGACTTTAAAAGGCCTGCTGAGTGGCTTCAAATAACTCCACCAGGCCCTAAAGCATGTTGTGTTACCTTAGAGGGCGTTAAACCTCCTGCACCTGCACAAAACCCTTTCTGCTGCTTTGTGCCAGTGGTTAAGTATCTCTAAAAGCCTTGAATCAGCCTGCAGATATCAGAGAAGCTCTACAGACAGTAAATGGATCAGACTTTGTTGAACAGAGTAACAGATGGAGAGTGAAATCTGAGCGGCGTGGCAGGAAGAATTAATTATTGTTGCATGCTTTGAGTTAATGTGTTACATAAATGCTAAATTTTTGCGCTCAGATCCTGTTTAGCATAAGAATTAGGGAGAGTTTTAGCTGTTTTACTTTATACATTTGGCCGGTTTTAGTATAATCGTTTAAATGCAGTGTAGCAGGTCAAAGTGCTTTTGCAAGCCTTCTGTTTCTGGTAGGAAATGCATTTCAAATGCTTCCACCGTTGTCTGCATTGTACAAAAATACACCACTGCTTGTGTTTCATAACAAGCTCAGAACTGGGCCATTTTCACAGCCAACAATGAGGGGATTAGACGGAGAGCTTGCCGCCAGATATCCACATTGAAACCAAAGGAGAAGAAAGAAACGCTGCTATCTTCTGATATATGGATTCAGAAAGATGTGAAAGAAAGTTGTTCAGATGTGAAGAGCTGCATTTGAAAGCAAAGCAGAGAAAAACAAACCTGTTAGCTTCCAGTTTTAACCACATTTAGAAGACGTGTCAGCGATTAAAAAAGGGATGAATTTAGAAGAACAAGTTAGTAATTCACAATCAAAACTCAGGAAAGGATGTACACATGTGTTCAAGTTGCTTTTTGTTAACTGCAAGAACAGGAAACAAGTCGAAGATGCTGTGTAAAGCAACCCACACCAAAGCACTGCAAGAATGGTTGGAAAGTGACCAAAAACAAACCTGCAGAACCATTTGTTTGTTTTCAGGGAGACCTTCAGTCGCTGTAAATCGTAGATATATAATCTCCCTCGCACATTTTACCTGTTTTTGGGAGGTTTTTCACACTAACAGAAAAAAATATCAAAAAAATTACAAACTTTCTAAATCAGGGACGTTCAAACTTTTTGTTATGTGCCAAAATCATCAGCTAAAAAATCCTCAAAAATGTGATTTTATTCCACCTACTCAACAATAAACTAACCGTGATGCATTTAATAAAAAAAAAAAGTCAGATTTTTTTCTGTAGTAAGGGGATCGTAGATCCAAAACTTTAAATTTTAACCCGTCAGCCATCAACATGCTGAATGTCAATTTGACTTCATCTATTTTTATGTCTATTTTTAGTTTCAGTTCATTTTTATCAATGGATAAGTAATTATTTAGAGTCTTTTTTAGTGAGACATTGTTTTTGGAGAATTGAACCCAAATATCGATGTAGACTGTCCAGGGTTTCCCCCAGCGCTTTATAAGCCTGGCGGGCCACCAGACTGTACTTGTGCCCCCACCAGGTTTAACATTGCTTATTTATTTAAGTCTTTGTAAAATGTTTTAATTTTTAAGACTTTATAGTTGGTGTTCAGGTATTAATCTTCCAATCTTTCAATAACGCTTAATATCAAGTGATATTTTCAAATTTCCTGCCAACTTTAAACATTTTTGAACTCAAAAACACGACGGGCCGCTGGATAAACCCAACCAGCGGGGAAAACTTCTATTCTATTCTATTCTATTCTATTCTATTCTATTCTATTCTATTCTATTCTATTCTATTCTAATGGGTTTTCCTTGTTAAATGAAAGGCATCCAGTCTCGATCGAGGAAACCTGGAAAAATATTTTGTCTTTTCTCAGCATTAAAAACTGGACCTGGGTCTGACTTGTTTGGAAAACACCTGCTGCACTCATCCAACTGTCAATAAAGCAAAAAAAGCAGATTTTGGTGCACAAAGGTGAACTGTAGAGTATAAGTCAATGAGCAGATGCGGTTCTAGTTGCTGGGAAAGTTGGGAAAAGATGATCATCTTGTGTTGCAACATCTTTGTGGGTGGATTTTAGTGAAAAAGTCTTCAAATTATTTAATTTATTGTAATATTGTGGTCAGGGAGCCGCACAAAATCAGTCCACGGGCCGCAAATGGTCCCCGACCCCCACTTTGAACGCCCTTGATCTAAATGGACTTTCAATTATTCCAGAGAAAAGGCGAGAAGTTTTAAAATATAGTTTTTTAAAAAAAATTAATCTATTCATAAATCCACTCAGAGAATAAACAAAGACATGTAACAAACACCACCCAGTGTGTTAGTCAGTGTGTTTGTTCATATAATAATCAATGTTCAGATGATTGTATTTTAAACGCAGTGTTTACTGTAACGCGGTCACCTTCTCCAACAGCCTGGATGTGCTGATCGAATGACTGCTGTCTCAGGCCCGGCCGGGTCGGTCCGGTTTAGTGTTACAGAAGGTGTGGAGTAGTTTCTACTCTCAGAAGTGATCCAGTGGAGTGGATGAGGAAATGACTTAACATTAAGCTAATAGGTGGAGGAGGAGCAGAAAGAGAGGAGGAAATAAAAAAAATGCAGAGGAAATTGGTTGGCAGAGGATGTGATAAAAAAACCAAACAACGCAATAACTCTGAACTTATCATCACAACCTAAACATTCACCTGGAAGCTGAGAGAATAAAACATAACTGATAATCAATAAACTGATTGATAAATTAAAATGAGCTCAATAATCTCCATTGGAAGTGCAATGTTGTTTACAGAAACATCCTAATCCATTTTATTTCTGTTTTCAGTTATGTGTAGTTTTTATTTCTGTTTTATTTATTCATTGTTTTTGGTTGCCATGTTTCATTTTAGACATTTAAAATATCTCCCAGTTCCAGTGTTGCGTGTTCTTCACAAAATTAAAGTTTATTTGTCTTTGAGAGGGAGAACTTGCATTATTAAGCCACTATCAATCAATATATTACTTGAAAATTGTCTCAAAACAACAATATTATCGTTTATCGCAATAATTACTTGTCGTCCGTTAAAATTTGTCGTCATGACAGGCGTAGTCTATCTGCAGAGATATACTGAAAGCACTAAAAGGAAAAAATCGAATCCAACTTTCTACTTAGAAACACATCAACCTCAGAAAAGCGCAGCTGAGCCTCAGTCAAATTCAGGGAGATGTGATTTATTTTCTCTCCATTTTATCACATCGTCTTATCTGTGAGCGACGCAGCGGCGAGGCAGAAAGCTGCTAATCGGATGTTGAAGACGTCTCCAGCTGGGAGAGCTTCAGCCCAGATTTGTTTACTAACTGTCGGCCATTTCTATTTACATCCTACCAGCAAATATTATTTCCAGATGAGATTTTTATTACCCTCATAACCCCAAAGTAATTAAAAAAGCCGTTTGGAGGTTTAATAAAGGGCATAATAAGCATCCTTTTTGTCAAAAGTGCTGCTGATTTCAGCAGCTACACTGTGAAAAATGTGGTTATGTGACTCCAATAAATATTAACCAGCAGCAGGAAGCGGCTTAGAGGGATTTTTCTATGATCAGAGGTTGTAATCTTCATATTTTCTAGGAATAAATTAATCCAAACAACTAAAACAAATTAAAATTATATATAAACCAGAGTTTTTCATGATAATATACATCATAATTAAATTATATGGAAGATTTCAGCATTTTTCTGTCTTCAAAATTTGTTAAAATTCAGGTACTTGAGTACACAGTAGTTTGTGTTACATATAAAATATATATAACAGAACAAGGGACTGAAGTTGATGTATAAATGACCTTTTTTGGAACTTATGAGTCCAGCTCAGTTCAGTTCCCCCATTTTTAATTAGAATTAACTCTAATTCCTAAATAAGAAAACACATACTGAATGGCAGGAAGTGGAATTATAATTTTTTTTTTTTTACATTTGAAAATAAATGTTTTTCTTTAAACTTTTGGCAAATGTTTGCATTTTTCTTAGTTAAAACATTTATTGTAAAAATGGCAATATGTCTGAAATTGATCCACACAAAAGAAGAGAAATGAACATTGAGCAAGTGTTTGAATGTGGCCATGATCAGGGTCTTGGGGTCAAGGGTCAGGCTACCAAATTATTTGTGGAAATTGAGCAGATCTAAAATATTCCAAAGAAAATGCAGCTTGGGAAGCTAAACCTCATTGGTGCGATGCTTTTTGATGCTATTGGCTGGTGTTTGCAAAGCAGCCAATCCAGGAGTGCCATTTATTTTCCTTGGCATTGATTGGCTGAACCCCTAAAATAACGACAACAGTAGATGTTAGCTGCTGTCGTTGTGCTTAGACGGTTTCTACTGTGTGCATTAATGCATATTAATGTATATTTAGTGTTTAAACAAATAAAATAGGAAGTTATAAGTGTTTTTAGAATGGCTGTAATCCCAGTGATCCACTATAATTGATTAACCAGTCCTTTTGACGCAATCCCAGATTAAGAGATTGTTGTGTTAGCACTAGATCATTAACTTTCAACACATTTAACATAAATGTTAAATAATCTGCCAGTGGAACTAATACTTTTTACCAATTATTAAGGAAGTAATTACTTAAAACAAGCTCCTATATCTTCTGAAAAGTTACATAGTTTTGTCTGATTTCAAATGTACTTAGATACTTGCACTAGAAACTAGTCCAAAAATACTTGTTAAGCTTTATTGTTTTGCAGTGTAACATTAACCTCCTCCACATAACATGGGTATTTGGGTTGTTTTTGCAGGTTTCGTACCAGGGTTTGTTTTTAGCAGATTCAGTTTCAGAGCTGATTACAGGAACTGCCCGCTGGAAGTGTTTATGTTTTTGAGGACAATCTGCTGTGGCGGACATTGCTCACCGCTGAACGCAGCAGTATGAGCGCACCAATATGCTGATTCACAGAATCTACTAGAACACATTAAAATGCCTTCTTTTCAAGGAAGGCATGTTCTAAAGCCCAGTTCTGTCTTCTGTTGGTCGGGCTGTAACGGCGGACTGCAGGCTGCTGCTCATTAATTGTTTTAGATGCACTACATTACCCCTGACTAGGAATTATGCTAATATATCTTGCACAGTGATGATGTTAGCTGACTAATGACACTGACAAAATGAAGAAAATCATAAAAACAAGTAAACAAACTAAGAAATAGAAAAAAGATATCTAACTACTTGAGTAATTTAGAAATACTAACTTTGCTTTTAAGGATGAAACTTTTAAAAGTTTGGTATTGTTAGCATCGAACGGATATAGATATATCAAAAATGACTAAGTATTGCACAGCTACGGCAAGACATTTGCGTATTTATTTTATGTCTTTGATTTCAGGTGTGATTTTTTTTTTTTTTTGCCTACTAGTTTGCGGCTTTTGGACAAAAAAAACAAACAAGTCTAGTCAAGTTTATTTATATTTGTATGTGAGTGTGATGTGCTTAACGCCAAAAAAAAAACAAAAAACGTAACACAGTAACCAATTATGAACCAGCAGTTAACATTATTCATGATAAATGTCTCAGAATCACCAATCAAATATGTTGATCAATATTCTCGTTATTATGAAGCAGGAGGGTTTCTAGTCCAGATTTAATGGAAGTCAGTGTTTTGCAGTTTGTTCCAGATTTGTGCTCCGTAGAAGCCGAATGCTGCTTCTCTAGGTTTGGCTCTGGTTCTTCAGACCAGAACCAGAAGACCTGAGAGGTCTGGATCTTGGACTAAGCTTTTCAGTGATTTATAAACTAAGAGTCTTAAATTAAAGCATCAAGATAGTTTCTTTGCAGGTAAAAATGACTGAACTCTCCAGGTTTCTGTTTGTTAGCGTCCTGAGCAGGACGGTGGTGTGGACGTTACTGCTGTTATCAGGTTGGGATTAGATTATTTAAAGATGGACTTGAAGTGCGTCACGTAAACCCCTTAAGGTGATATTTATACCGCCCTGACTTTTACACTGCACGGCGCCTCAATGCTAATAGCTGCTGTTCCCTTCTCCTATTTATAACCGCGTCTTCTTTATCTGCCTCTTTCCCCCTTTCCTTCCCTTCGTTTCTCCATGCCGTTTGCGTCACTCTATCTGTGCATTGACAGAGGTGCAGAGGCGGCTTCGCTGAAACAGAAGCTGTCCTCCTTTCTCTGCGTCTCTCTCTCTCTGTGTCACACACTCAGCCCCAAACAGAATAACTGTTATTTAAAGACGAGAGCGGCTCATTTAAGAAAAAAAAAGCCTCAGAGAGACGGAGAAGAGGAAGGGAAAGATGGAGGGAGAGGACCAAGGGAGGTACCCAGGATGGAAAGATGAGAGAGGAGGAGGAAGAGGATGATGTCATCCTTTAACCCTTTACCACTCCCTTCTTCTTCCTCATTTTTCCTCCCTATTCTCCACCTTCTCTCTCTCCAGCAGGACTATATTTAGATTTATGCAGCTGTGTGTGTTTGAGCTGCTGATTCTTATGTATCACTGCTCCTTTTACCAAACCCTCCTCTTCCTCCTCTCCATTTTTCCCTGTCACATCATTGCTCCCTCACCTTTTTGCTGCTTTACATCCTCAGATGTTGTATAATTGTCAACAAGGCTTATTTAAAATGAAAAACATCTCGTCTCTGCAGCCCAACTCTGTTTAAATAACGTCCCTGTGTCATACAAAAAGTGCTATCACTTAAAAAAAATAATAATCTAACACAAACACGGATGCTTCCAGGGCTGACTGTGGGCAAAACTGGAAATATTATTGTGTACAAAAAAAAATAAATACCAGCAGTAAATACCGCCTTTGTTTATGTAAATAGCAAAACGCTACTGCTTTATTTCTACACAGCCTCTACAAACACAGGCAGCGTGTGACTCACTGCCACAGGAACATTTCTGTTGAAGGGAAGGTTCAGATTGTATTTTTATTTTCAAATGAGCATCTATTTAAAAGGCACGATTGGATTTTGACTCTACTGTTAAATTTAAAATTGCACTTCCAACGGCAATTTAAATTTAAATTAGGAATATCTATTTTGTATTTCCAAAACTACAGTAAAATGCACATAAATCTGTAGTCATTGTGGAATGTTTTACTCTGGTTTTGATCAGTCTATGGTTGTGTCCAGATTCAGGGCTGCATTTCTAAAACGTTCATTTTACGAATCTGGATGTTCAGATTGGTTCCCGCTCTTCCCTCAGAGTTGGCTCTGTTGCCTAGCAACCGTGACATCAGAATTACAACGTAACGTAACGTAACGTAGCGGTTGAGTTTTCCAAAATCCAAAAAAAATAAAATAAACAAATCCAGCATCTAAGTAGAAATAAAACGCCACAGCTCTTAGTACCTGTACTTTGATAAAACTGAACTTAAGTTTCCCATTTAATCAAATCCAGTTAACTTTAATTAAGATGCTTGTTAGCCAACAGCTAGCTCTATATCAACAGATAGCTACAATGGATGATCAGTTAATAGCTAAGTATTAACTAGGAGGTAATATTTAATGTTTAGATATTAGTTAGCTCTATCAGTTGACATTTCAGCAGTTAGTTAACAGTTAATTAGCTGTTAACTAACTGCTAACTATTAGTTAACTGCTGAAATGTTTACTAGTAGAGCTAACTAACATCTAAATATTAAATATTATCTCCTAGTTAATACTTAGCTATTAACTGCTAGCAGTATGTCAATTAAAAATGAGAACCTACTATGTTAAAAACCTTGTTATAGTTTTTTATGTCAACATTGTTTTAACAACACTTAGACTGATATGCTTGTATTTCAGTTATTTCCAAAAATAAAGGCATTAAAACATCAACCTGTGTGCAATTAGTCTATATATTGTGTTTCACTGAATTGAGTTTGTGAAATAAATGAACTTTTCAATAATATTCTTACATACAGAACAAGCCTGTACCCTTTGTAATGAAAACATGACAGATTAGAATATTACATCAGACCAATAAAAACAATCTTAATAAAGAAATATGGGCTTAATTAATGAAAAGCATTAGTAATACCTGTGTAAAGGTAATTTTAATTTGACTAATTTATTGGGTGTTGCAGTAAGTGTGAGGTGTTTCCTGCTATAGAATCTATCAGGTGTAAAATCAAGATTAAAAATAAAAATAGTATTGTCCACTTGACCGTCCGGCTGGCTGTGGTTCTGTTCGCAGGGTGTGTTTCACAGAGGAAGGTCATTATTATCGACTGCAGTGCACTGCGCTCCTTATGAGACAAAAAGCAATACCTGGGGTCTCCTGTGTAAGCCTCAATGTGTTTGGCATTATTTCCCACAATGCTGAGGTGGCTTTTTTAATTACTTGTCACACGGCTTGAAATGTTGTGACACACTCCGGCGACGAGACCAAAACTGGTTCCATTTTAGAGCTGCTAACATCGTCAGGTCTAAATCACACAGTATTTCATTTGGGTTGTTGTGCAGTAATTGTTCTATGTGCACAAAGTTTTACTCTGATTTTCATCCTCTCTCCTTTTCTACGTACTTTTTCATCCACGTTTGTATTTTTTCTCGGTTTTGTTGCAAGCAGACTTCAGCAGCAGGAGCTGCATGTTGATGCCAAGTCTCCAGAGCAACAACTAATTTGAAAGTCTTTTTACAAAATGTACCAGTAATTGAGGAAGGCACTGTAATTTTTTTTTCGCTGTTGCTTGTGCCTATTTATCTGGATTCTCCAGCTTTATAATGCAGTATTGATGGATTTAAAATAAACTCTTTAATGTAGCTAAAAGCATCTTTAAGTTATTTCACTGACATGTTGGCAGTTTTCGTGAAAACTTCTGCAAATTTGTCATTTTATACAAGTTTTCTAGACTTACCTTCCAATTATTACTCCAACTTTTTGAAATGTTTTGCAACTTTAAATTAATGAATTTGTCTTAGATTGTTGAAAATCATTTTAAAAAAATAAATATGTTACAGCGGTTTCCAATAGCTGTTTGTGAAGAAAAGGTGCAAGAAAAGAACAATTTCCAAAATTACCTAATGGAGTCGTCTGTTTTCTGAATTGGAGTTAATTTTTGTACGCCTACTCTCTTCCTGAGTCTGCTTGGGGATCAGGCGTAGGTGGTTTACCTTTGCTGAGTGCGGTGATTTTCTTTAATTGAGCTGAAACAAACAGAAATATAAACCTGAACCGTTTTAAAACTGATAGTGAGTGCCTAGTTCTGCAGTTACTACATCTGCGTCGTCAGAAAACATGAGGCTTGCTCATTCAACATTAAGCTGTTAAAAAACAGAATAATTGTTTTCTTTTCTCCTCAGTTTTTTAGGCTTTTTCGCGTCCTTGTCCTTCACCTTTTTTACCCACATTTGTTCTCTTACCTCTCAACACAAATGCAGTTTCCATTTCTTTATTTTCTTCTCTTCTTTCAGTCTCTTCTTCATACAATTTACTCCACATTTAGTGAAGGTTACATTTCACCTTCACAGTCTGGGGAGAAAAAGCAGAAAAGACAAAGGAAGAAGAAAGATTAAAACAAAAACAGAGAAGTGGAGCGTAAATCTAACCTAAAGGTGTGTTGGTGGTGAAATAAGTAAGGTTGTTGGGAAACAGCGGGAACTTTGCTGCCAGTTTTTGTGTCCAGTTACTCAAAATTGGCTGCAGTTCAGGAACAAACTGGAACTTGTCAGCGACTCACTGAATGTCAAACGAAAAACAACCAAACAAAAAGAACCGTGTGGACAACACAGCGAAGGTTCCTGCAGATAAAAGGTTCATCTGAAGAAGTAAAAGAGACCCAATATTAGGACTTTATATTGTTAGATAATTTAACCTTTAAGAGACTGAAGTCAAACAGAGATGATCAATGTTTTCTGTCTTGATTCTGACTTCAGCTTGGAAATGTTTGCAGCTGTTTTGGTCACTTTTCCTTTGCAATCAGCGCTTCAGTTCACTTACATTTTCAGATATTTATTTATTTTCTGCCCCCTAGAGCTCTCATCACAGCATTTCAATCAAGTTAATGTCTGGACTTTGACTAGGCCGTGGCAACACATTGATTCTTTTTGTTGCAGGGTTCTGGGTCGTTAGCTTCGTGGCCCAGTTTGGGGTTAAGATGGACTCCCTGCAGAATCGATTAATGTTTGATTCAGTGAGAATTACTGCAGAACAAGCCCAGATCACCACCCTGCCACCACCATGCTAAACAGCATATCTATGTTTTTTCTTATGGATCCGTAACTCAACTAATGATTATTTTAGTAATCGATTATTAACTAACCAATTAACTGGATAAAAATATTGGCTCATTCTGCAGATTTTTCATATAACCACTTATGTAACTTTTTAAAAGTATATATATTTATTTTACATATTTGTTAAAACTGTCCCCAGGTTGCGACAGTATGTTATGAGACAGATAATCTGTTAAAGGATCAATCTCTAAGACCCAGAGAACTACAAATGCTACACTTATAATAGAAGTATATTCAATTAATAAAGTACAATGTTTTTAATTATCTACTAATTTCCCTCCTAAATCCAGGAGCAGTAAGGCTGGATTTAGTTTTTCTAGTGATCATTTATTCCCGTGGTTGTGACTGATTTCCTAACTCCTCACACTTTTAGTTTTTTTCCTGTTTGACTCCATAGCAAAGGGAACAGATGGTCTAGGTGAGCCCAGAGGAGATGAGGGGGTCTGGGAGTGGAGGGGCTCCAGGCTCCAGCCCCCTTTACACCTGCAGGTTAAGACGGGTTAAATTTAATCCTCTCCTCCTGTGATTCTGTCTGCGGGTAAAATCCTCGGCTCGTCCCTCTTCCAATGCTCAGTTGGCCCAGAAAGCGACTCATGAACTGTTTAGTTTTGTGCCCAAAAGAGGAAAATAATCTATTTAGGACTTACTGTTCCTTGTTAAAACCAGTGTCTTTAATGGATTTCAAGTTTGTATTTCCTCAGACGGCATGAAATGTCATCCATCCTCCTGGGTCTGTCTGTGGAGAAGGACTTCCTTTATCTTTTGAGTTTTTAGTAGCTACTTTGCTGCTTCATACTGGGGTAAAATAATTTACCCCCCAAAATATTAGCATCTTTGTGTCAACAAGTCATTATTTTGATTTGTTAAACCCAAATCTGGATTAAGATATAAAACTGAAATGCAGCCTGAGGCAAAACCAAACAAGTTTCATGCCCAACCTGAGACGATCGATTATTCCTTCTGCATGGTTTCCTTTTCAATCACGAGATCTGATCAGTCTAATAATATCTTCACAATCATCAGGTTTCTGTAGTTGCTGTCTGCATGTTAGCATGGTGACATTAGCATTGGTTTGACTTTGAAGAGATGCTAACTATGAGGTACCGTTTGCAAAGTTACACTGTAAAATATTAACAGTAATATCTTTTTCTTTTTAGCCTGTTGAGAAGAAACAAGATAAATTGTTCAAAGCCATATTTTCGGCATGCTAGTCATACATTTATAAATGTCACGTAGTGTCAAACTAAATATTGAATTCACTAGATAAATATTTCACTTGCAGATTAAATATTTAGTTGGGAAGTTTGTTTGCTGGATTCTGAGCGAAATATTTAGCTAAACTAAATGTTTGAATTTAGTTTGTTCAGTTTAGTTTGCTCAGACGTTTGTTTTCTGGACAGACGTCCAGAAAACTGCAGAAATGCTGAAACACTGAGTTCTTTTAAATCAAGGCTAAAACCCCATTTGTTCAGAGCTGAAGTTGATTCATAATAACGAGCATAAATTAATTACAACTTTTCATGACTTGGCTCGTGGTCGTTTTGTCAAAGACGAGAGAAATCCTCCAACCGTTAAAATCTGATGCTACTCCATTTCTGTTTACATTTTATGAAGAAGGAAATTGTGCTCAGTGTTGTCTTCAGAGATTTTCATGTCGTTTCCTTCAGTGGTACTTGGTGCAGCGCCACCACAGGCGAGGAGGGGAACTGGTTCTTCAAAGGGTTTGGATCGCTGGACACAGTGCAGTGTGAAAACAAAACGCTGAAAATGTAACAAATGTTTCGTCCCCAATCGAACAGAGTAAATGCAGTCGTAGTTGTGCTGTTGATAAAGAGCAAATGAGTTATTTGTTGTTGTCATGTCCTGTTGCCTGTAACTCTGTGTGCAGTTATTTGGTTTTGTGTGATGCTTAACAAGCTGAGCTGATAACTTTCACACTCCCAGGCTCTTGGATTCAACTCAGATTTCACTGTGTGTGATATGTAATCCCTGGGTTTCCACTGTCTGTGTGAAAATCTGAGTTTTTGATGGTTTTATTGTGTTCGCAGCCAGCAGGTTGGTTCAGTGCAATGAACCAGGTGTTTTGAATGTTTGTGACAGATGTTAGGACTTGCCGTGTTTGTGCACGAATGCCATCCCCTGTCTGTGTTAGTAGAGTAATATTCTCGCTCTCCTTCCCTCATCACCTGAGAGACAGAGAGAAGAAGAAACTTGTGCAGCTCATGTGCTGGAGCTCTTTTTCTCACGCTCCCACTTTGTCAAACAGTTTATTTTCAAACACACAGCGCTCCTTTTGGGAATGGATTTAGCCGACTTCCATAACCTTTTCTGGCTTTTAACGTTTTCCTCTCTGTGTGTTTCCTCCCACCCATGGTTCTCCCAGATGCCCCGGTGGCAGAGCTACACGACCTGTTCTGCAAGAAGCTGCAGCAGTGCTGCGTGCTGTTCGACTTCCTGGACTGCGTGGCCGACCTGAAGGGGAAGGAGATCAAACGTGCGGCGCTTAACGAGCTGGTGGAAAGCGTGGCCACTAGCAGAGGAGTCCTCATCGAGCCTCTCTACCCCGAGGCCATAAAGATGGTAAGACTAGCAGGAAGGTCAAAGGTTGGAGTGATTGAATGAGTTGGGATGAGTTTAGCAGTTTTTGTTTTTTTTAAATATATATTTATTAAACTTTTCAACCTTTTTGTGTTTTGACTACACAAACAACGCAAAACTTAAACATTTGGGTCATAAACATAACTATGCGCAGGTGTTATTAGCTCCATATTTCTTTTATGTATTTATTTCAAACAGGTTTTTAAAAACAAGAAAACAAGCGATCAGCAGGACAGAGAAAACATGCATACATATCCAAGAACAGCATCATTTGTTTACCACAACTTTTCTCTTTGAAAAAGAGCAGAAAGAAGTGAACACTTATTTAATCCCACCCTTTATCTCAATTTTACTGTCTCAATAATTATAAAATTTTTTTTTATAAAACCATGTTATAAAAGTAATGTGCCTGTTCAATATACTGGGGCTAAAGAGACAAAAATTAAATTATATTACATACACAAAATGGTTACAAACTAACTCATAACAAGACAATAAACTCTACGAATCATAATACAACTGGACATAAAGCATCAGAATATTTACCAACTCTAATGTGCACCTATAAATTCTTCTTAATCTGTGTTATATAGCAATAAATAAATGTTAAAAAACAGAGAAAGAAATATAAAAGACTAATGATAATAATGATGGTAAGATAACCATAAGATGGTCATTGTAACTGTAACTGGAGTCGTTTCTTGACTTTAGTTTCAGTGATGAAAAACATTTCTATAGTAGTTTGGATGCTTCACACAAGAGGCCACTGCACTGAGCCGCATTGAAAACCTTCTAGTTATTCCACCAAATATTGATTTCTGAGTTAAAACATTAGTATTGTTGTTTCTAAATGAGTATAAACTTGTTTTCTTTGCATTATTTGAGTTCTGAAAGCACTGCATCTTTTTTTATTTTAGCCATTTCTCATTTTCTGCAAATAAATACTAAATTTTCTCTTGGAATTTCAGAGACATTATTCTGTCAGTAGTTCCTAGAATAAAATAACAATGTTCATTTTACTCAAACATAAACCTAAAAAAAGAAAAATCTGAGAAACTGATCATTCTAAGTGGTCTCTTAATTTTTTCCAGAGCTGTATTTTTTAATTCAGTTTTCCCCTTAACTCATCCCCGTCCTTCCTTATCCATAAATAGAAAAGGAAACAGCACTTAGTATCAGTATTGACTAGAACAAAACTGTAATAACTGATAATATTACAATACAAAGGTTCTTGTAAGGATCATGGAAATATTCAGTCCAACGTTTTAACTAAATCATCGTTATCATGCAGCCGACATGCCAGATAATCAAGAGAGACATAATTCAGGATAACATCTTGCCTTTGTGTCTTGGAGGAAATTTTTCCACTTATCTGTTTAAGGAAGAGACATTTTCTTGCACACAAAGTTAACATTCTCTAAAGCTTGTAAAGGATGAGCAGCACCACATATTCATGTTATTTTATGTTTTTTAAAATTACACTATAGATCCGTAACTCAACTAACGATTATTTTAGTAATTGATTATTCTATTGGTTATTCTGACAATTAATTGATTAATTGAATAAAAATATTGCAGATTTTTTATGTAACTACTTAAAGCTCCAATATGTAATTTTTTAAAAAGTATATATCTTTTTACATATTTTCTAAAACTGTCTCCATGTCGTGTCGGTATGTTGTGAGACAGATAACCTGTCAAAAGATCAATCTCATCGCAGCCACACAGAGAGTGATTGACAGCACTAAGACCCGCCTCCTGGCTTTGATTGGCTGTTTCCAGTTAGCATTCGGAGAATGCAGAGGAGCTCATTTTTTCCTGTCACGACATGGTGACAATTTCAACAAATACGCAAATAAATGTTTATTTATAAAAGTTACTGCAGCTTTAAGAAGAAATTCCCAAATTTCAGTTCAATTGCCAACATTCCCCAAACTACAATTTGCAGCGGTGCCAGAATATTAAACGGTCAAGCTGATGTGGAAATAGGTCTAAAGTGGATCGAGAACAAATTTAAAAAGACCTTCATGCGCTAATCTAACCTGTATGGCAACAACAACAACAAAAAAAGAGCATCTGGATGAACTGATAAGAGTAAGAATGGAGAGGAGAGCAGGAGCTAATAAAGAGGGAAGCAAAAGTCTGCACACATGATGACAAGAAGAGGGATGGAAAGGAGAGATAAAGTGGAGCGTGCTGCAGAGAGTGGACAGCAGAGATCCCAGAGGAGCAGGAAAAGCCTGCAGCACATATATAGCTGCTTATGGCATTCAGCAGCTCTACCCAGAGGTGTGAAAATGGGATGGAAGGAAAGTGGAGGAACGATCCAATTTGCCGCTTTCTGCTTTAAAAAAGTCTCAATAATAGCAACATAAAAAAAGAAATTGCTCTTTTGCAAAAGTTGCAGGGATGGGCAGCACCTTAAAATTTGGTGCAGTGCAACAAAACATAGAGTAACCTAAAAATTTGCTTCTAATGTTTAGAAGATATTAGAGTCAAACCTGCTCCTCTGCATGAACTAATGAAGCCTCAGGGTTAATAAAAAACAGATTATACGATACTTTAAAAGAAAAAAAACAACAACAATCAGATTAAAGATCAGATCATGCATAGTGGTGGAAGCAATCTCCAGAATATTACCTTATTCAGCAGTTAAATACCCAGAAAACCACATAAAGAGAAAATGATGCGATAAAAAAAAACAGCCTCTTTAAACCAAACAGAGATTTAAACAGTGCCTTTGGATGAGCAGTTAAAGCTGGCCGGTGCAGATGGATTTGCTGAATTAATGATGACTTAGTGAACAGTCGTTGCATGACTTATCAGTTCTTCCTTGAACACAGGCTGGCATCAGCATTAGAGATGACCAACACCGGCTGGAGTTGCTTGGAAACTGAAAACGGGGCTGAAGATAGATTTTTATTCTTACCTGCAATGCAACAGCTTCTTCGTCTGACAGAGCGTGTGCACTGCTGCCCATTCAGCCCATCTGTTCGGTCCAGAGTGACACCAAAGATAAAATATGGAGCGTTTTTGGTCAATGATTTAATTAAATCAATGTATTCCTGTAATTATCCAGTGAATAAATACCTTGATTTGCATAAAATCATTGTTAAAACTAAACTAATACGGTTTGAACTCTGTATTTCTCCAAATTAGGGGACAATATGAAAACATTTGCTTCTTCTTACTGCGAAGAAATCTGGTCCTAATGATCAAATTCATTTGATAAACTAGTTATTAGAGAAAAATGTCAACGCTTTCCTCCTTTGCAACCTGGGCCGATTCTAGTTTAATGACTTAATCTTAATGTTTATTTAATTAATATCCAATGTTTATTTTTTAACATATAAAAATGTAATAAACATATGCGATGGCTAACAATAAACAGACGATATTTTAATTTTCCTGAGGTGAGGTCGAACATGCAGCTTTGGAGAAAAGTCTGTTTTCAAAGTAAAAACAACTAGATTAGTCGAAATGGATCAGAATAAACTAAAACACTGAATTTTGAAAGATGAGATCATTGTAGGAATGTTTGACCTTGATGCACATCAATAAACCTGATGTCTAATGGCAATAACATGTTCTATTCTATTATTGTTGGTTAGAATAAGACGTCCAAAATAATCATATTAATAAAAACACTGCCCTGTATGTCAGAAATGCAGCTTTAAAAAAGATTCAGGCACATTTTTAAAAATGTGCATGTGTACTGCACACACTGATATTATGATACGTATCTTTGCGACATATCATGTATAAAATATTTATTTATCTAATCAGGATGTTTAATTTTGACACGGACTACATCAAGTCTTTAAACCACAACCAAATGTTTTAGTTTTCTCCGTCAAATTCTCCTAAAATGCTAAATGCTATGAAAATCAGATTTCCTCAGTTCTGCTTCGCCGATCTCTTCCCTCCCATGTTTTCTTTTTTCCAGATCTCAGTAAACATCTTCCGCACGCTTCCTCCCAGCGAGAATCCAGAGTTTGACCCTGAGGAAGATGAGCCGACTCTCGAAGCCTCATGGCCACATCTGCAGGTACGCCATGTTCTCACTGCTGCATCAACTTTATTTACCTCAGTGCTAAAAACAAAGTTTATCTGCAAAATATACTGACTTTTTTCAGTCTATATCCACAGATTTTAGTGTTACAAAGTAAAATTAGCAGCAGAGCATCGAAACATACCTGCTGGATGTTGTTGGTCATTCATAAAGTCAATGATCCCTGACATTAAATGCACTTTATGTCAAATTGATTAATTGTCTGAGAAAAGGATCCTCTGCAGCTGAAGTAAGGTTGAATTTAATCAGCCATAATTTAAAACGTAGGATTATATGTCAGATCAAAAACCATCTCTTTATATACTTTGAAATAAATTAGAGAATTTCAGGTGTTCCATATGTTTTGTCATATTTTGTCTTTCACAATCTGTTAACTTCTTATGAGAAAATGATTCTGAAGACTGGACTCTCTGTCATGGATTAACATAAATAACTATAAAATGTCAAAGTATTTCTAGATTATGAGAAGCTCATTCATATTCCTTCTTCCCCAGCTGGTGTACGAGTTTTTCCTGAGATTCCTGGAGAGTCCGGACTTCCAGCCATCCATGGCTAAACGTTACATTGACCAGAAGTTTGTCCTGCAGGTAATCCCCTCCCATCCTCGTCTAATCCAGATTCACAGGATCCTGTTTCAGTGCCTAGTCAAAGTATTTGCATCCCTGGCATCATGTTATAACCACAAACTTCAAAGTGCTTTACTGGGATTTTGCAGATCATCCTAATGCTGTTTTATGAACCTTTAAGCCAGTTGTGGACACCGATAGCTAAAAGGTCAGCTATGCTAATGCTAAAGCAGTAATCTAAACATTAGCTCTGCTTAATGCTAAAGAACTACACCAACACAGTATATTAGCTGAAGCTAATGCTAAAGCTCTACACTAACACAATATATGAGCAGAAGCTAATGCTAAAGTGCTACACCAATACGGTATTTAACAGAAGCTAATGCTAAAGTGCTGCACTAACACAGTATTTTAGCAGAAGCTAGTGCTAAAGCGCTATATCAATGCAGAATATTAGCAGAAGCTAATACAAAAGTGCTACACTAACACAATGTTTTAGCAGAAACAAGTTCTAAAGTGCTACACTATCATAGTATATTAGTGGAAGCTAGTGCTAAAGCGCTACACTATGATAGTATATTAGTGGAAGCTAGTGCTAAAGCGCTACACTATGATAGTATATTAGTGGAAGCTAGTGCTAAAGCGCTACACTATGATAGTATATTAGTGGAAGCTAGTGCTAAAGCGCTACACTATGATAGTATATTAGTGGAAGCTAGTGCTAAAGCGCTACACTATGATAGTATATTAGTGGAAGCTAGTGCTAAAGCGCTACACTATGATAGTATATTAGTGGAAGCTAGTGCTAAAGCGCTACACTATCATAGTATATTAGTGGAAGCTAGTGCTAAAGCGCTACACCAGTATGGTATTTAGCAGAAGCTAATTCTTCCTACTTAACTTCTCACTACTTTTCATTGTTTTGTCATGAAATCTCAATTAAATACATAAAAGTTTAATGTGTCTAATGTGACAAAGTTTTAAAAACTTTAAGGGCTGTAAATACTTTAGCATAAATAAACACTTTAAAGTATCCTAAAGACTTCTAGATGGTAGTATTTTAAGTCTTGAGGTTTGTCGTTGAAATCTCTCAGTGTACCAAAAAGCAATAATATTCCTGCCGTGTCGCTGCTAGAGATAAGTGTGGGGCGTTTGTAGAATTATTGCAGTCAGTGAAGTTGCAGCGCTGCATATTTTGTGGCTGTAATTACGTTACGTGTGTTTGCAGCTCCTGGAGCTGTTCGACAGCGAGGACCCCCGGGAGAGGGAGTACCTGAAGACCATCCTGCACCGCGTCTATGGAAAATTACTGGGCCTCCGAGCGTACATCCGCAAACAGATCAACAACATCTTCCTCAGGTACGACCTGGGTTTAAAAAATTAAAATTAAGCCTCAATTGACGTTAAAAATGATTATTTTTGAATAAATGGCAGCAGTTTCCTTATAATAAACAGTCTAATGTTCTGAAAAACCTCTAAATACTGTAATAATGCAGAGTTATTACAGAAAGAAAAAACTTGAAGGCTACTTTTAGTTTTGATGTTTCTAAGAATAGAAAAACAAAGGCTGCAGTCGGTCCCGTGTTTTATTAAAAAGAAAGTAAACTGCTGACTAATCAGCAGGATGTTATGCATGAAGTCTTCGTTTTCTCCTGAGAATTAAATCTAAATAAAATAAAATCTTCCTAAAGTATGTAATAATAAATACACCTGCATCTGATTCTGTGATGTTTTAACCTGGCAAACCCAGATATAGAAAAACACAAAAGAAAAACAAAACAATTCAGCCTCTTCTGTGGTTCTTTGAAAGATTTTATGAAAGTTTATTAAATATAACATAAAAATATTTTGCACAAGTGTTGCACAAAAATGTCATGTTCTAGACATTTTAATGATCACCCGAAACATTTATAAAGACTTTTTTTTACATTGCTTTGTGTTAATCTGACACACTGAGTCAATTTCACAGAGACTTTGCTCAACCAAAGTTTTCTAAATTGTAGTATTTTGTGAAACTGTGGCAGGAATTTGTTTGCAAATTTCCTACTAAATAAAATTCCAAAACTGAACAATACGTTTGTGTCAAAAAAACTGATCAAAATTCAACATTTGTACATTTTTTGGTTTGAAATACAGATATAGTAGTATTAAAACACTGGGTCTTGAAGGGTTAATGACATTAAATTAATCAATGAAGCTTAAATTAAGTTAATTATTCGTCCTCCTCATTATTTTTTGTGTCATTTTCTTCCTTTTTTTGATATTTAGGTTCATTTATGAAACTGAGCACTTCAACGGAGTGGCGGAGCTGCTGGAAATCCTGGGCAGGTTCGTATGAGCAGAAACACCCAAACATGCGCTAAAACAGGAAAACGCATCATCATCAACACCCAGATGTTTGTGTTCATGATTGAGCTGTGGACGTTTTAGTTTCAGCCACTGTGG
>CAEFZX010025526.1:0-66174 GCA_903066825.1 Alfaro cultratus
CATTTCATTCCAGTGTTTTGTACCTGTGGCACATCTAAAAACTGCAGGACACCGGCCCTTGAGGACTGGAGTTTGACACCTGTGATGTATCACATGGGATACAATCATTACAATGCTACCAAGAGCATTGCAATGAATTGCTTGGGAGCCCTGTGTGGATGTGACAGTGTCTCAACCAATGAATGAGGCCAGTGTGGTCAGACCGTCAGACCTGGTTTAAACACACACACTCCATGTCATGGATGAGCTGCCACTGCTGCCAGGCATCCTTTAATAAGATTTTCTGTAAAAAAACAAATAAAAACAAAAAAAAAAAAAAAACATCGGGAAACACTCATCATGCAGAGCAGAGAGTCCACACTGAGTACCAAAACATCTCTCAACGATCTTTCAAAAACCATCCACATTACTTTGGGTCAATAAAGTGAACACTAATCACCTACAATACAAGAAAGACTGACAGGTAGAGTGGATAGGATGGATGATCTTGTCAAATTGTTCAACGATAAATAACTAATGGGCAAAGGGCAGAACAACCACATCACTCAGCCTCCTTCTGCATTAAAAATCACCCTCGGACTGCTATAAATGCTCAGAAACTACTGAAGCAAATCAAAAAAGAGAAGAAGTCTTGCCCTTAAATTTTCCTAGATCCAATTTAATGAACTCTCTACAAGAATCAGCCCAGAATATCCATAACTTTGGATTTTTGGATTTTTTGAAAATCCAAAAATCCAAAGTTATGGACAGACTTAGCGGGAAATCCTGTGTCCATATCCCAATATGGGTTGGTTGTTTTTCTATCAGTTTTTAACAACTAAAGTAAAACAAGCTGAGGCTCAGCTCAGTACTGGTTATCCTGAGAAGCCTCTTTCTGCTTTCAATAATATAAATCCCCATCACTCAGTCTTTGGAAAGACAAAAGCTTCAAACAACATGTGGGTGGAAAGCAACCTGTAATTTAGTTTAATTATGTAAAAGTAACTGCATATTGGGAATAATTGACAGGATGTTTTTGTCCTCCTGAAGCAGAATTTTATTTTTATTTAAAAGAAAACACAATCATACAGTTGCTGTGAGCTGTAATTACTAAATGGAATGGAAAGGTTGGAGAGCAGACTACATTAATGTTATTTTGCAACATTATCAAACTAGCTAATTTAGATTCAATAACAATATCGTTCAAATATTTAAAAACCAGTGAAGCAAAAAATAATAATAATAATAAAAAAAAAACTTCTTGTACCTGTAGGGGGTTTACATCGATACAGGACTTCTGCTCAGCAAACGTCTAAGCAGATAACTTGAGAATAATATCTGTATATCAATTTTCTGTGCCCTTTCAATAGATTTAACCCCAAAGAGGCTGGAGAGTTGCCTGTTTGTCACTTGCAACAACACTTAAAAAACACTGTCCTCTGTGAAAATATTTAATTTCTAATCAAACTGTTCAGCATGTCACCTTGAAAATAGAATGATGCCTATTGTGTTGTCATATACTGATTCCAATTCCATTTTATGATCAGTAATATAAATATATTTATATTATAAATGTGTTCTTCTCTTAGAGGTCTATGAAATTTGAAATATCAACACACATACATGTAGAATTAAAAACTCAAAATCTAGAATGATTTTCCCTCACAAATATGAGGCCAATATACTTGGCCATTCCTGTGCCAAGTATATGATCTGAGAGACCATGAAATAAATATTTTTATGCACTTTTCTCAGTTTCAAGCGGTCATTTCATTTTTCAACATACAGTATGTGATGAAAGTTTACTGGATTGAATAAAGGGTGTCCACAGCACATTCCTTGGAATATTTTGGGTGGTTCCCAACTACAGGTCAAGAATTGGCTAAACGTGGCAAATGGAGCTGATGCAAAAAAATGAAGAACATTAGTAACAACACAAAGTGTCCTTCTGTTATAAGGCATATTATATATGTTATATTATACTACACATATATGTTTATATTAATTAAACATTAAAATGTTGCTTTCATTGTAATAAAGTACAAGAGGACAAACAAATCCAGCAGCTTATCTGTTTACTCAGAATCAGACAGAAATATACACCCATTCATTTAACTTGGTTAAGTACAGCAATGGTGTTCAAACATTTTCAAAACCAGAAAAATAAGTTAGAGCACAGCCCAACATTTTTTCCTAAGACAAATGCCTAAGACTGTTTTTTTCCTGATCTATTATAATCATTTTCTACTTCATTAAAACATGCTGAATATATTTCTGAGTAGCTAAAAAATGTTATTTTGTATGAAATTATATTTCTCTACAAGACAACCAACTTCCCATAATTACATGAAAATGTATTCATATTATGCTAATTTTCTTTTTGCTATATATGCATTTTGCAGAAATATAACAATTTATTGAAAATATTAACTGGAGCAGAAAAACAGCAACAGCACTGATGAAGATATGTCATGAAATGAGAGGGAGTGAAAATCCAAAGTGCTCCTTTAATAACAGAAAGAGGGAATAAGTTCCCTGATGTCTCACTTATTATCTCCACTCTGTTCATCCATTAGGAGGAAACAGCAAAAGATGGGACGCATTTGAATCAATTTTCTTGACAGATACTACAGTGATTATTTTTCCTAACGTGTGCTTTTTTTTTTATCACTACACAGAGATCGTATCCCAGTAGACAAAAGATCTCTAATTCTTCTGACATTTTAATAAATCTGCTTGAGTAATGGCTGATTTACTGCCAGAAATGGCTTCACACTATGAATTGCAGGAATGGAGAAAAATAAAGCAAATGAGTAGAGAGGGATAACATGAGTTCATCATTAAATATTGGTTTTAAGGATAAAACATGTTTGTAATGAATTTCTAGGATTTGTTAAAAAGTTGCCAATTAGTATTTTTCAACCTGAGGTCAGCAACTGAACCCAAATCCTACCACTTTTGCCCCATGCATGTTATTCTTTTCTTCTCATCATTACATGTATGCATCATATTTTTCGTAGAAAAAAAGCTATACATTAGAAATACATGTCCACTGAAGTGCATATAAAACATTCCCTAGGTGTGAGTAGCATGACACAAACTGTTGGTAAAGGAATGAGAAATAACCCTTACCAGCTTTTTGTGGGGGAAACCAGAGCTACATACTCATTTTAATGTGTTTACGTGTTGTAAACACCTAAACACAAAATAAAACAAACCAAAAAATAAATAATAATAAATAATAATAAATAATAATAATAATAATAATAATAAAAAATTACCCCATTTCAAAAGAGCTGTGTGATGCAAACAGTTTTAGTCTTTAGGAATCTTAAACCACTTGTATTCTTTCTCGTCATACAATTAAAAATTACAGGAATGCTTAAACTCACACACTTTCACGATTAATAAATTAATAACTGTGCTTGTAAAATTATTTAATGCCGGATAAAAGTAGTGTTGCCCTACAGACTTAGGATGTTATGATCTAGTATTTCTTTTTTCTCATACAATAAAGATTATGTTGACAAACATCATTTATTTTATGACTCTACAAAATAAAGCATTTAAAATTTAGATCTGGTGGTTAATTATGTGTAAGCAGTTATCCCTAAACTGAGGTAGGCGATACTGAATTTTAATTGGCCCTGTGTCTGTAGAGGCTCGAGTCAATTCAAATGTATTACTATCACAACAAAGACTTTATTACCTATCAGATACTGGGGTTGTATTCAGCATATACAATATATCAAACAAAACATCGGAATTCTATACATAACAGGTCAAGAACTAATTATTCTCATCCAATATTCAAAATCAACAATATTTCACCACATATAATCAAAACACATCCCTGCAATGGTATATTTAATACTTTTTAGAGACTGCTTAGAACAGTAAAAGGTGAGTTATATTTAACTAATTAGGGACAAGTTACTAAATTAATTTGTTTTCAAAAGGACTTTATCATAAAGACTTTTACAGTAATCTATTGCTATATGAAAGTAAGCTGAATGTCATTGAAATTTACAGCAAATAAGCCAAAACATTCAGAACAACAGTGGGAGTCTTTCATAAAACTGGGAACCTGGCTTTACATTTTACATAAGAGCACAATTTTAACACAAGCTGGATATGTGAAGAACTGAAATCTATTCAGAATCCATTAGTGTAGGGAAGCACTTTAGATGCATTATTAACCCCTTCTTGCCCCACAAGCCTTTATAGGCAGGAAAAAAGAAAACATGCATTTGTACTTTTCTGTCAAGTCAGTGTGCAAGCAGTAAAATGACGTAAGGCCACAGTTTCCGTGCAAAGCAGAGGTGAGTGCAGATGGAGAAAACAGCAGAACAATGAACAAGTTTGAATCAGAGTGACATTTCCAGGTCGTTGCGACACAAACCTGTCAAAGTGTCTGAAGGTTTACTAAAGCTGATATCAAATTTTCGAATAGCAATATCATCAGGTTTAAAGATTAAAGTGTAAACAATAAAGAACAACTATTTAAATATAATTTCATATCATCAAGTGAAAAAAGGTGAACTGAAGGAATTTTGGTGCTTTGTGCAAACCAAGGGGTGCATGAGAAGTATATTTAGTACCTTACAAAATGATTGTTTGGGCTTTTAGCATTTTGTCTCATTTCAACTGCAACCTTTGACTTTTGCAGTTAAAATAGCTAAAGTTTTTAAATTAGATTTCTAGATGATAGATCAACCCATGGTAAGGGAAAGAAAGAGGATTTATTATTACTTTTTAGTGACAAGTTAAAATCGGGTGGCATGCATTAGCATTCTACTCCTTTCGTCTTATAAATCCAGTAAAATCAACTACCTCTAGAATCCATCTAGTGATTGCAGCCCACCTTTGTGACAATCAAACTCAGTATAAATTTAGCTGTTCTGTGACAAAGGAGTTGTTAAAAGGTTAGGTTGTAAGATAATAACCCATTCTTTGAACTGAGCACCTGCAAGATCATTAAGCAGCAAAGAGGCCCATGGTATCTCTAGAGGAGCTGCATAGATTTAAAGCTCAGGTTGGGTAATCTGTTGAAAGGACAACTACTAGTTATAAAGTCCACTAATCTGGTCATTAACTCAGTATATTTATTAGTACTTTTAGGAGATGGTTGACAGCAAAAGGTCTTCAGCACTGTCTCTTTGTCTGGGTAGACATGTAAGGCGACGAGAACAACAGCCATGCAAGTGTCTTAAAAGTTGCCAAAGCAGTCAGTGTTGATCAAAATAATTTTGCTTCAATGGCTACAATGCCCTTTTAAAGGGTCTCCCAGTGGCAAATTAGAGCTTGGCAGCAGCATTGGGAGTTTAATAAGCCAGAAAGGGCACATGTTAATAATTGGTGGGCAAAAAGCTATCTTGAACCAGTCATACAGGAGTGTTGTATGATGGTTTGAACTACCAATTATTGTAAATCGAAGGAAGTGTTTTTTGCTCTCTCTTTACTGTCTTGAAAACAATAAATTCAGATTAATCAGATCACGCAGTGGGTCGAGAAACTGCATGATGAAACTGATGTTAATTTCAACACTGTCAATCCGATATTCCTCACCAGAAACTCCCCCAGCACATACTTCTATATGTTGTAGTAAGTTCTGCATTAGTGCACCGTCTTCTGAGAGGTAATGTGTTTAGATACTGGATTTAAATCACAGGCTTACCGCAGCTCAAATGCTGTAAGCCTGTAATGAGTTAATTAGAGGAAAAGAAGAACTATCAGGCATACATGCTGTGCTGTCACAATACCCTTTTTTCCCTGCAGAGTTAATGTTAGCATTTGATTTTAAGCAATTTCTTTGGACTTCTTTTATCCCATTTTGTACAGATTGACATGTTTTATATATAATCTAACAAGCTGATTAAATGTGGAAACAGTTTAAAAAGATAGCATTTTCAGATGAAGTGTGATGAAAATCCTAATTAAGGGACGGACTACTTTATTCATCACAAACTGTGATTTAGATTTCTCTCCATGAAAGTGTAAGTCTTCAAAGCACAAAAATACATTTGCTGAGAACATAACTGGCAACAAAAGCAAAGATTTGCTCGGAGCAAACAAGAGAAATCCAAGGCTGGAGAAGTTATTGGTCTTATTGATTACCATGATAACATCTCTGGTGATTAGTAACAACATTCTAAGATGAGATTACCACTGAAACTGTATTTAGTAACAACACTAATAAGGAAAAAAAAAATCTCTCTTTTTGTGTTGCCAATCAAATGCAACATTTGAGTCCTTTAGCTGCAGACCCAAGGAAAGGACTGTAAAAGTAGGGATATTTTAATGACAATGAAAAGCTGATTAAAGCATGCAAAGATGAAATAGCGACTAGAAGCTAAATTGGCAGAAATGTACATGATGATCTTAGTGATAAATTGTCAGAGTTTAGGTGTTACAATAGTGGACTGAACTATGGAAGGCAGTGCTTTATCTTTTAGGAAAGATTAAAATTGACCTCAAATTAGAGTAGAAATTTAATAAAATATCCATCTGAAAATGTCATTAAGTCATGCAAACAGTAAAAGTTGAGATAATAAAAGCAATAATACAACTGAGGTTATTTGCTTGTTTTACAAAAGCCTCTGGAGGATTTACTTTTAACTGTTAATGAATAACGTGTGTTTCTGCATTATTCTTGGTTGGTACCAAATTAAATTAAATTTTTAAAAATGGTAGTAACCGGTCTGAGAGGCTGCCTTTAATTAATAAATCCAATCTGGATATGATGATCCGTTTGCTTTTATGAACTGGATAATAACATCTCAAGTTGGTATAGTGCTTTCTATAGACATTGGTTTAATCAAAAGACAAAATCAAGAAAATGACAGCAGTATAACTAATCTGGTCCAGATAGGTAGTTTATAACAGAGAACGCTTTGTAAGGATTAGAATTTCAAGCACAACTTTTAATTAAACAAGATAAATTTAAAAACTTTACAACACTTTGTTTCTGAGGTTTTGATATCAGCTGTCTGAGAATGCAACTAATAAAGCCAAAGAAGGCTAATGAACAAACTCAAAATCCATTTGTCTGGGAGCCAAATAAATTATTATTTGGGCAACTAACCAAGAATAATCTCTTCCAATAATGAGCCATTTAATAAGAACTGTTATTGAAATGCAGCACAACAGTAAAATTTGTTCTGCTTGTCAAAACCAATTAGGATAATTTGTGAACTCTCTTTATTGGACAGGTCACAGTAAATTTTTTTTATTTTACTGTGATAAAATGTTTTTCTGTAATTACATATTTGGGAACAAAGCCATTAAACATTTAGCATTTTGCAGCGACTGTGGTTGAAGTTGTTTAATTAAGCGGGAGAAAAGAAGATTTCAGAATGACATTTAATCACGCGATTGCCACAATATTACACATAGGAGTTAAAGCATCTAAAAGGCATACAGAGTAAAGAAGAACATTGTAAAAAACGTTCTCTGGCAAAACAATAACGACCTTCCAACCAGCAGAACATACTGATTCAGGAGAGCATTGTGAAGGAGAAAAAGAAAAGAGTTGCTTTTTCATCAGATCAATATTCTATTTTGTGGTCAACTGCATAAAATAGTTTAACTATCTCCTTTTTTTCCCAATTTGTGGAGTCTGTTAAAAAACAAGAAAATGCAGATTTGCAAAGCTTTTCCCTTCCTTACAACTAAATGTTTAAAACACAACAAAAATGTTACATGTGATTTATTTCATCTAAAGCATTAAGTTGTCATGACACATTTTCTGTAAGTGTATCACTAAAACAAAACATGAATTGTTGCAGTGAGAAATTTTTATTTATTTATTTTGCCTTTCACAGTATTGTCTGTATAAAATAGCTTTGGAGAGTAAAATATGACAAAACCAGGAGTCACAAAGTTAAAAGTTTACTACTTAAGGTCTAAGTTACATTTTCAAGCAAGAATTTACACTTTACATAATATATTATGTACATATATTCTGATTCTAAGGTGGTCTTTGTTAGAGTAATACTTTATTACAGACACATCATGAAATCGGATGGCCTGCTGTCGAGGCCTAGAGTTGGAGACCCCTGCTGTAAAGTATCCAATATAGCTCCAATATATCTAATCATAACTAATTAAATGTCAACAACAGAGATGAAATAAGAAAGTAAATTCCACTTTCTAGATGTTTTCTTCTGCTCTATGTTATTATAATTTATAAATCAACACTGATTCTAAGTTTTGGATTAACCTTAATCTCTCCTAATGAAAATAAAACCAAACAGCAGATGGTCCTTCGTCCATCATCACCTCTGTTTTCCACCCAATCACCCGTATCCAACCTCTCCTACTCACTTTTTCCTCACCTGACTTGTTTTCGTCTTTCTTTCCCTGCCTCACACTTTCAGCTTATTTCTGGGCTTTTCTCCAGTTTACACACTGAGCCGGTAGCCAACAAATACTGGTCCTCGTTTTCAGCAGGCAGAGAGGACAGAGAGCAGCAGGGCAGAACAGCAAGGTTGCTACATCACGTTCAGCATGATCCCTCTGCATCGCCTACACAATGTACCAGTTTTCAGAGGGCGAGATGGTGGCTATGTCCAGCTGAAGCCAAGTAGGGGCAACAGGTTGGCACAAACAGCAGAAAGAAAATCTTAAAACCTCTCAGAACAAATTATAATTCACAAGACATTGAAAGGTGCGATCAAACGTGGCAACAAAATAATGAACACAAAGACAGAAAAATGTAATTCCAATATTCAGCCTTTCCTGTGTTCTTTGTCCAAGAGATCAAACCATTTAGTGTGAAATGTCTTCATCAACCCCTGAATAAAATTAAAAAGAATTTATGAACAAATGATATAACACACTCATTAGCCAAAACAAGTTCTGTGCCAGCATGATCTAAAATGCCACTCGGAGAGCAAGATGCAATCACCTCAAAATACACACAAAAAAAACATATAATTGATATCTGATACACTAAGGGACAAATAAATGTAATTATTGAAGACATATCATGTGCTCTGACGAAACTAAAATTGCAGTGTTTGGCCCAAATGTGCATTTTGTGACAAGTCGTGTGGATGTTTTGTTTCAGGGGAGAGTTGAGCACCTCAAAAAACATTATGGGATGAAGTATTATGGGAAAATATTAAAGCAACATCTCAGGGCATCAGGAAAAATACTTTAAAAATCATCTTAATTATTTGAGCATTGATCAAATTTAAATAATGTTGTTGTTCCTAACTTACCTGTAATAGAAAAGTTTAGCCTGATCTACTGTCAGAGACTGAGAAAATAAAAACAGAATGTACAAAAGGTATTGAATAAAGACTTACTGTTGCTTATGAGTCATTTCCTATTGTGATCAATGTTGATCACTCTTCCTGTACTTGAGAGGTGCACTTATGCTGTACCTCATTTAACCTGTTCTCACCAAATGAATTGTAGCAGAGTCAATGTGAAATGTTGGGTGGGTGGTGTTGGTTCAGGCCATTAGAGCCAACAGATTAGAACAGACTGGGCCTCAAGGGAGGAAGGGAGCATCTCTAAGTATTATGTTGTTGTTTTTTCCCCATACACTGTAGAAAAAGAATGAACTGAGTCATTCAGAGTTAAAATGCAATCCTGTTTATAGCTCCAGGGCAGCGAATGGGGTAGACCGCTATTTTGTTAACATCATTTTAAGACATGATAAACAAAGTGGATTTTTGTTATGCCACTATAAAAAACAAATTTGTTTTACCATGACAGTAGGAATAATCATCTATCTTACTCTTTTATTACAGTAAAGTGACTGTCATCTTAATCTCAAGCCTTTTGTTACCATAGTAAAGGTGTGTGAAAACCTGGAATGTCTAATATTTCAATTAACTTATAACCTGTAGCTTTTATTTCACAGAAAGGCCTTCTTTCAACAAAAACCTGTTTCAACTCTGAGCACAAGACTGTCTTCATCTGTGAGCCTAGATAAGACTGCAAGGCAAAACATGATTAACACTTACCCCCACCAATACCAGACAAGCACGCTCGCCTCAACCATCCTCAGTGAATCTGTGCTAAAAGGGTCCAGACTTGTACTCATTTAACACTTGACTGAGCACGATAGAAAAATGCTCTGCTGTGAACTCTCGCAAAGTGTCAGCCACTGTAAAGCTTTAATCGTTCATCGTGTCAAACACATTAGGAGCTCTTGTCATCAAAATCCCACCCCTGTCCTTTTGATTTGGTTCCTCTCCATCTGCATTCCCGCCAATCCCTTTTAAGCATCTACCTGCTTTGCTCATCTTATATTCAGTGGGAAATGACAAGATGCTTAACTGAGAGTCCTGACTAAATGGAAATGTTTGATTCGCTTCACTAAACCCCAAAAGTCCAATTTGTATGACATATTTCTGGACCAAGAAAAACAAAACGACTGACATTTTACAACTTTCTTTTAATAAGCCAAACATGGAAGAGCCTCGTCATGTTTTGTTTTCCAGATGATGTTTAGCAAAAGTCCACTTTGATAATTTAATTGAAATATTGAAGTCAAGTTTATCATTTTCCATTTTCCCTTAAGAAAAATGCACTACACTTAATTCATTCTTTTTAAGTTGAAAAGTACAATTTAATTGAACAAATCTGCTGAAATAATAATAATAATAATAATAATAATAATAATTAATAATAATAATAATAAAAAGGAAAAATTGCAGTAACCCAGTTTGATAAACTATGAATCCAGGACGTACAGGACCAAATAAAAAAATATATATATATGTAGCTCAAGCCCAGGCTAGACTTTAAAAACATTACTTTAAGACAAGTACAACATATGTAAAAATTAAAGCTTAAGTGGAAGCGGACAATCTAACATGATAACAGGTCTGCTGTCACTGTGGGATTATACCACAAACAGCCAGAGAAAACTCAAATCACTCTGCCAATTTCTGTATCATCTTATTTAATAAATTTAAAATGTTGGGAACAGTAAGAAAAAGGTTTCAGCTTAACCTTTTCCTTTTAAGATCTGTGGTATTATTGTCATTCATTGACAGCATCCAGACAGGAAACATGAGGACAGAAACGAAGGGAATAAATCCAGCAACAGTCCTCAACAGCCGGACGTCTGCCTTAATGATTTTAGCCTCTGCTCGCATATTGAGTGCTGATGATGTCACTACGGCATTAGAAAACCTGTCACAGCATTTTAAAAGTCAGGCTCACATGCAATACTTGTCATCCCTTTGGTCAATCCATGTCTCAATGTGTTTTACACACATAAAAGTATCAACAAATCCTAAAGCAAAGCAATATTGTGTCTTTTGCCAGTGTTTAACTCACTGCTCGTCTTAATAATATTTTCTTTCTGGAAGAGAAAGAAATTATTAACCCTCTAACCTAAGTTGGTTCTAACAAGAGTTCTTCTTTACAACTCGGCAAGTAAAAAACGACTTCAAAGATGACATGAAAGGCTCCTCTACTTCAAACTGTGCAGACCCTGAACCCCAAGTCACAGACTGGAGCGAATGTTGATGGTTTAACAGATAATTGCAGTCAGGCAGTGAATTAGTGTTTGTCTGAAGTGGAGGTGACAGAGCTGAAGATGCTGCTGAGGGTCAAAATTAACTACCTTGTACTGTGATATTACATCAGTCGGAAGGCTGATCTGTAACAGGAGGGTGCAGCAGCTTGGTGAATAAACAGTGGGCCTTGCAGTGTGGGAGTGCCTTCGTTTGATTGGAAAGCTGTCCTTGGGCAAGGCACAAAATCCCGTTTTCCAGTCATTCATGTTACTTCTCTCCTTTCTCATTTTTTCCTATTTTCTGACATTGTTTTTTCTTTTATTCATTTCATTCTTCTTTTCTTTATATTTGTGTTTACGTTTCTAAATGTTTAAAGCGTTTTTGCAAATTTCCCAAATTTACAAGGAACTCATTTTAAAGCTTTGCTCTTTGGGTGTTTTACGCTAATATATATGTTTAATTAACTGATTTAATCTAATATCTGACTTACTGACTGTCCATATTTAGGACAATTTCACTTTTGCTGAAAATGTTACATTCCTTTGGTTTAGAGATGAACAAACATTCACTCATTTGACATAAGAAGTATTTGTAGACAAAAGAAATGTGTGTTGAAAGTGTAGAAATGTAAGAAAGGCAGTGCAAGTGTCAAGAATTTTGAACAACAGAGCACAGCAGGGCAGGCGGAACCAAAGGTCCTTTCCACAGAGGGAGTGATTAAGGCATTGCACAAATCCTACAGGGGATGAAAGGCCAGGAAGGAGATCTTCCCATAATGCAGAAGAAGACAAATCCTCGCCTAACGTAGCATGGAAAACTCACACACAATGTCATAAAAGTATTTAAAATCCCTCTGCTGAACTAATGATTTTAAAAGGGGAGAGGGTGGACATTTGCTCTGAGGTCCAGTTCTACTTTTAGGAGAAAACCTTAAAAATATGAGACAAGAAAGGGAGAGAGCAGTCCATAGGAGTTCAAGCATTTGCCTCATAGAGTGCTCTGATTTTCTACATTCAATTTGTCAACTACTGTAATAATTTCAAATAATTGGCAATGATTACAGTTCTCCTAATATCCTTCCATAATATAACCTGACAGAGCTTGTTCAGGCAACACTTCCAATATGGATGATTGTGTTTAGCAGATTCCTCCTAGCAGGCTACAATGTATATGTACGCTGTCCAGCAGTTGGCAAGTCCAAGGCAACAAGCTGATTAGTGAACAGTTTGAACTCAAGTACCAGAGGTGGTAATAATGTGGTGCTTTATCAATTGAATCTTTAAAGAAAAATATGTTTCATGGATTTCTTATTAAGAATTTGACACATTGTGTACATCTTTGGAGAAAGTGAATGCTGCTCTTGTGCTTGTACTCTGACCAGATCCACAATTACACAAACATATTGCAAACAGCAATTTCTGCATCATTTCCACCTGCTGTCTACATACCAAAAGGGAGAAAATATTTTTTCTTTTCAAAATTACCATCCTACTTTTAAGATTTTAACACTAGGTTTTGTAGTGTTTCCTACCATTCGTGACAAACGCAGAAATTCATGATGTTCGGCTTTTTATCACATTGGGAATGAGACAGGTGTTACTGACTGGTTAACTTTATCCTCATCCTGATACCATTAGGTCTCTTATTTTAAGGAACTTATTTTTGAGCTCTTCACCGACATCCACACACATTTTAACTCAGAAAGGCCACATCTTAGTCACTTAGTTTGCATGATAGCATCCAGACTCTCTGCACCCTACCTGGTTGATGATGTAGATGCCGTAGTCAATCTTCTGCCGTCTGAGGATAGGGTGGAGATAGTGGAGCCAGTACTTCAGGTGATTTTCTCTGTGACGGAATGGGATAATGATGGCAACCTATAACAGAACAAAGATGCCAAACTTATGTTATTACCCATTTGTTATCTGTAACCTTTTGTGCTCAAGATCTCCTCATTTCATCATGAGCCACTGAACAATAAAACAACCTGACAAAATCAAAGCAGGAAAACATTAAAAAAAGAGTTTTGTTTTAATCCATACTTACCTTGTGTCTGCCAGAAACAAAACTTAGATAAGCATTTAAAATGGTACATCCTGCATTGCCTTAAAAGTTTTCAGCCACAAACTTTTATGCATTTTGTTAAGATTTTAGATGAGAAATCTACACAAAATAGTGCATGTTTATAAGGTTGAAGAGAAGTGAAAGATTGTTTTCATTACATTTACACAATCTTCGAGTCACAATCTTTATCACAGTATTGATGTGGGCACTAAAATAGGTAAGATGACTGCTTGGATACAAGATTTGGCAGGATGACATATTTTAAATGCCATTCATTTACATTCTGCCTGTAAACAATATATTTGGCCAGTTGAATAGATTCTACTGTCCTCAATTTCTGGACTTTTTGTGGATTTTAATGGTTGAAATTTTAAAGCCAACAACCCCTGGTGGTGACCTTGTGATGAAGAAAATGTAATCACAAACTGATTAATCATCATCATTATCAATATTCTAATATTCAACAATGGCATCACACATTTTTTTCTTCTTATCATGCAGCCCTAGTCTTTGTGGTTTAATTAGGTAAATTCTAAAGGCAATTGATTGTAGTGGATTTTATTTAGAGCTACTAAAGTATTAGGCTCTAAATACATAGACACTTTTCCCTTTTTTTTATTATTTTTTTTAAAATTGGAAATCCAGGTGTCATTTTCTCTCCAATTCACAATTATACTATACTTTGAGATGGTCTGTCAAATTAAACAAAACCCTTAGCAAAATACCCTAAAGTTATTTTGTAACTTAATAAAATATTACTTTTGCAAACAAAAATGTAGATACACTTGTGAGATGTTTTATAACATATTAATAGCACATATATGAACAAAAAAATCTGTCTGGGGGATTCTTGGGGCATCAAAGTGTCAGCAATAAATACTTTGGTTATGCAAGTCATTAGATTACTGTTTGGGAACACCTCAGATCTACTGTCCTTCTCCCCAAACATTTACAGTGGTCCTATTGAGAGGAAGCATTATTGTTTGGTGCTGCTGAAGTGTGGGTGTGATTGTTCTACAGAAATGTACAAGTTGGTGGCAAATGTCACAGCAATACAATGCCAGGATGCATGTTTGCTGTGCAAAACATTGTGTTGCAATTTAATGAGAAGTGTTTTTGTTTTCTTTACCTGTTAAGTGTTTTTAGACTGATCAATAGATGCATATTCATACAGTCACTCGCTGATGGAAAGTGTTTTCTCACATTCTATCAAAAATATCTAGACAGGAAAAATCTTGGTTTAGTTATTTTGTTTCATAGCTGATTTATTGCTGATTCAGAGATGGTTGACAATTGTGTTAAATATATTCTGTAGATGAGATACTTAAGCATATACGAGATGAAAACAGAAATATTTGAAATGTATTATGATATCTTGAGTTACTATGGGATTTGTCTCATGCTTTGTTATAGCAAAAATAATTCTGTAACAATCCAAAGATAGAACAGCTTCTTTTCTCTAGATAATGGGATAAGAGATTTAGGGGTTTCAGTTTACAATATCTTGTCTTGTGATACATACAGATGATTTCTATATCAGCCACAGAAGTTGAAAAGGGATAATTCTTCAGTTAGCAATTAGTCATGACAGCAATACTTAATGAAACTGGGTGAAAAGCAAAAATGCTTTTATGGCAAACAGATTTATATTTCACACCAGAATTTAGGCTTTTACTTGTTAAGGTTATGACAATGGAACCAGAACATAGAGAAAGGAAAATAAGTTATTTTAATGTTTCTGGTTGAAGGACATCTTGATTAAAATCGAGACTTCAAATAGACTTCCACAATATTAACTTTAGAAAATGATCTTTATAAAAATAAGATCTCAGTTCTATTTCAGTTAAGGCCAAATAACAGACTACCCACTTTATTGAATAATATATTATGGCAAAGCAGTGGTTCTTGATTTATGTTATTAAAAAGTCAAAAAAAATACTTCTTTGATGCAATGATAATATCTTGACTTTTGAAGCATTTATCTATGGTTTGATTCTAACATAAATTCTAACAGTGCTTATGTTAAAGAGAAATATTGCTTAAGAACACATTGAAAAATGGCTAAACTATCCTTTTTGATTATCTTATTGGACATATTTTGTCTTACTGATTGACATCTGTCACAGATTTATGTAAGGAAAGGGGTAGATGAGATGGTTTTGCTCTGCAGGAGAAAACATTTTGGCTATTTTTAGGAAGATAATATGTTTATTGAGAGTAGAAGAGCATTTTTTTCATTTATTGAAAATAGATAGTTGCTACTTTTTACAAACAAACACTTTTTCTTTAAATTAACCTACTCAGTTGCAAATTGTTTTCAATCTGAGTTTTTTATGACTGTAGTGTGACTGTTATAAATATGCCCTGCACAAGTCTTCTTGTTTCTGTGTTTACCTTGTGTGAATATGCATGGACACACTTATCTTTACCTTGCTGCTGAAACACCTGAATTTCCCCAGTGTGGGATAAAAAAGGACATTTATATCCTTGTATCATATTCTGTTCCATTGTATTTGATACGTTTCTACATTCTAATCAATACATTTAACAATAAATTTCAAGACAACTCAATCAAATAAGATGTCTTTCATACTAATTTTGTTTTGTGCCACACATATTGTGTTTAAGCACATCCATTGTAAGAAATGATTTTGAGAAATCTATTAGTTTGAACACTTTTAATCAGTTTAAAACAAAGCATGAAAAAACACAACAGTCAGACAGAAAAAGAGCCACAGACCTTCCATCGCGGCCGGCAGTCAGGCGGCTTGTATCGGCCTCCCTCTGTGACGTTTGGGTTTTCTTTCTGCAGTCTTTCCATTGTCATCTGGGAACTGAACTCTATCAGCAAGCGCCCCACTGAAGTCAAAAAGAGTGAACAATGAGAGAAGAATTACAAAATGGGAAAAACAACAAAGAAATCTATGGAGGAAAAAATAAGAAATTGAAATAAATGAGCTGAGGAAGAACTGCAACTGAGTACACAAGGGAAAGGTAGAGCTATTAGCTTGAAAGACATGATGCATGTGTAGCATGGGACTGTGAGCAGCTACAATAAATACTAAAAATGCACTCCTCAAAATGCATAACTAAATTAGATACACAGGCTATTGAAAACACATACTGTTAAAAAAAAAAAAAGACAGACTTTGAAGTTGATTAAAATAACCAAACCATGAAAAATATTTGGTCTCCACTGCCAAAGAGTGGAATCAAACTAATTTATCCATGACTTATTTAATGGTCACATTATTATATATACATGTGCGTTTCTGTGTGTATTGTGTGATTGTGTATTCAGACTAATGGTGAGAAAATGTTTAAACGTCTCTGAAGCAAGCATTAAAAATTCTCACTAAAAGTGATACAAGCAAGCCTGCAACCATAATGCCATACAAGGCAGAGCCTGAACACTCAATGTTTATTATTTTTAATTTAGTCAAATATCACACAAATATTAACTTACTCAGTAGGGAATAGGCAAAAGAAAGTTTGTGAGAAAAGTATTATAAATAAAAAGTACATCAAAAAATTATATTAATATCAATATTAATTTATGACACCAGATATTTTGAGTAATAATCAGGCAATCTGGCTTGAGAAATTTGTTTTCAAGGGTAATAGAGACTGCAAAACTACACTGCCTTAAATCAGTATTAACAATCCTAAACATTTTACATTTCTTTTCTACACTAAAATAACAAGCTTCATATATTTTATTGGATTTTTATGTAACAGTCTAATGAAAAACAGTACATTTGAAATGGAAGGAAAACAACTAATGGTTTTAATTTTTTTCCCAGCAGGTACAGCTCCAGGTATCTCCCAGCATTGCATGTCTAGAGATGCCTAATGTCAGTCGTAAAATACTATGAGTCATTCTAGCACATTAACATGCTTTGCTTTAATCCATTGCTACCATTATAACCAGAGCACATCAAACTTCTCCAGTTCTGTCTCTGACCTGACTGATGTGTTCCTTGGTCTTTATGATGCTGTTTGTTCTCTACAAAACACTAAAGCGACCAAATAGCTAGACTATGCTGTTATTGTATATTACTGTTTATAACATACAAATTAACTGACTTCTGAAGGCAAATATTGGACTGGAGTGTTTTAGGCATAACCATTGAAAAAAAGAGAACAAAACCCCTTCCCCACTGCCCCACTTACACCTTGTCCTGGATACTGGATTTAAATACAATTTACTGTGAAATCTCATTTCTAAATCGACAGAAACAATATTAACACCACATATTGTAGTGCAACTCCCTGGTTTACATAACTGCAGGCTGCTTCACCTCACCTCCATCAGTGCAACTGTAAAATTCAGACTCGTTCATAAGTCAATGACTAGCTAAGTGCTACTCTCTTACAAAAGGTAAGGTATGGGCAGATTACTATGATTTTCATAAATGCACTTGAACAGTTATATAATTCTGGTGAAGAGCAACAGCTCCTGGGCCTCTGCCTAGAATGCCCACTGGATCATCTCAGAGTAAAGAGGGCTATGTGTAAAGAGGGTGCATAGCCCAGAGTAAAGAGGGGACAATTGGCTCTGATGTCACAACAGTTCTTCTGTAAGACTTTACCTTTAGCAGCAGAGAACTTCAGTAGCTAATATACTTTATACCATTAGCTATGCAGCTGAAACACAAATAAGCCTTCAAAGTGTCATTTTCTCAGTTGAATCAGGAGACTGTGTAGGCACATGTAAATGACAGAGGAAATTTGCATTATGAACAATAAAAGTATATGAGTGTGGTTTGAGGTAAAATTGATTGAGAAATGTGATGATAAAGTAGAGCTTTCATGTAATTTACACATTATTCAAATTACCCAACACAAATACATTCCATGCAATAATGTCTCAAGTGTATATGTAGTGATATTACAGTAAGATATTAGAAAATCAGGCTGTGTGATTGCTTCATCTAGGGCACCCGCTGCACTAAGGGAAACAACAGTGAGCTGTCTGCAAATTTATATGGTAATACAAATAAGAGACAATAATTATGAGCTACAGTACTGTATATCTTAAGGCCGTTAGGTTAACTCCACATGTACTACCAATACAGTTTGAGCACACCTGAAGAACTAAACACACACACACACACTTACACACAAACAGCATATGGGGTTATTTAAGGCTATGATTCAGCCTGGGTCAAGAAGAAGCAGAAAATGGGAGCACTCAGGTTGGTTCTCCGTCTGATATGGCGTCCATTCACAGAGTTATTGCTGTTTGTCTGCTTCTGTTTCTTTCCTCCTGTCTTGTGTTGCCGATTTGTTCTGCCATCCTCACTAAATATCAACTCGTATATCAAAATGGAAAGATCGATGAGTTATTGCAGACATCCCTAAAACGTCTTTTTCCCTCTGTGTCGCTGTCAGGTTCCCTCAGCTCCACCGGTTACTATTCTTAACAGGTTTATTAGGTTGTTTAACAGCTTCGTTCTTTATTCTGAGGCCCATTAATAGGTACAGCGTTCTCCACATTTAGTGGTACTGAACTGATATGTGAAATGCCATAAGGTAAACTAATTGTTTACTGTGCTAGAATTTCATTGCACTTAAAAATGTAGAAAAAAAAATATCACTTTGCACTTGAATTTGTTTTTTTTTTACACCATTACAAGCATCCTCAACAGTTCATATAAAATGGGTGGAATGACATGTTATTTCAAATGTTGTGCTTTTTAAACCAGTTAGCAGATGTGTTGCATGACTTGACCAGTAGATGCCAGTGGCTTTGTCATGTCTTCAGAAATCTCCTTAGATATTTTAGACTTGTGATCCTGTTGTGTGCTTTGGTCTTCAAGATGCAATTTCTTCTTCATAGAACAGCTTGAATCGTTCTAATAAATTACACACAAATCAACTGAGTTTACAAAAAAGGTGACTTCTACAAGAATTTAATGGACTGAATTAAATTTAGGGGTATGAGATTAAAAGAGACTACACATAAGGGATTTTTATTATAGATAATGTTAAAACCATTTTCCTTCCACGCTACACTCGTGCCCTGTTTTGTGTTGATCTGTCACACAAAATAATACAAATCCATGGAAGTATGTGGTTGTAACGAGGGAAAATGTGGAAAAATTCAAAGTGTGTGAATGTGTGTTTGTGATGTCCTTGAAGTACAACAGTTCAGGCCATCTGATCATGCAAACCCACACAGCAGGCGATTTGTTCCTCAGCGCTCCTGTTCTGACAATTTTTGAGCCTTTGTGTGCTTAAGTGGCATCCAAAGCAGCACCAAGGTCAGTTTTCTGAGAAATGTCCAGAGTTTATAATTGCGTTTGATTTTTTAGCCTCCGGAAGAGTGAGGAGTGTTAGTTCAAGAAAGAGTGCACAAGAGAAGAAACGAGAAGAGAACATAGGATGAATAGATAAAAAAGGAGGCATCATGCTGCTGAAACAGACTCTGCATCAATGGAGACTTTCAGCTCTCCAGATCTTATTCGACTGTCCGCTCTCTCCACCCCTTCTCTTTCAATCATTTACAAGTGCTTCCACCAGCTCTGGGTGATAATTGCTATTCTTTCCAGCTTGACGAAAAAGAGAAAAAGAGGGAAGAAAAAAAGATGACAAAAGAAAGCAAAGGCAAAAAGTAAAGAAAGTTTTTAAACCAATAAAGTTCAAAGCTTCTCATCTCTTTTTGTTTTCGTTAAAATACCCCCACACCCACTTCTCCATATCCTTTCAGGAATCACTGTAGAGGATTGAGGAAATCATTAAAGCCAAAGGCCATGTACAATCCCAGCTGTGTGTGAAGGCTTGTTTGTTGGCTCGGGGGATTATTGGCATCTAAGAATCACTGTGAAAAAAAAAAAAAAAAGCAAACAAAAAATCCCCACCATATTTCATTGATGGGAATGTGTGTGTACATGCAACACCCAGCGTAGACACAGAATAAAAAGGTTACCAGTAGTTTATTCAGAGCTCACCAATACCGAGCACAAAGGGTTGGAGGGAAGGCAGTGACAACAGCAGATTGATGGCTTTGTTGTCATGTAGCTGCAGCTAGAAAATGAAAACCCAATGACAAAAAAAGGAAACATGGATTTCATGAAAAGGATCCCGTCGAGCAGGTTTGCATGAAAATGTTTTCCTTCTTTCGCAAACAGCCTGTGCCGGGAAACATCAGGACCAACTCCTTTAAATCAGAGGCCATAATCTTTCAGTAGCAAAAGGTGAATTGTTTCAGGAACCTACCTCAAGTGGAAGAGTTCAACTATCTTGGAATATTTTTCAAGAAGGATGGTGGAATGGTGCAGGAGGAGTAGCAATGTGGACGCTAACTGACATTATGAAGAAAGACCTGAGGTTCAACAAATTGAAGACACAAATGAGATCACAAAATGTTACTTTTTATTTTAAAGGATAATACTTGGGCCAACTGTTGCAACAGGAATCAACTGCTTGCAAACTAATCAGTACTGGTCCATTTATAGTTTTACTTTTGATCACTAGATATGACGCACAAAATATACTTTTGGATGATTTTCAAAAATAGTTCAAAATTGAATTGGAACATCAGACACTTACGGATATTCATAAAGGACACTGCAATTAATACAGCTTTAAAATTTTCAGTAGTTGACATTTTTGTGGTCCTGAAGTAACAAATGTGTTTGTCCAGAGAAGGTCAATGGGAATTTTTGGGATCATATTTTCATGTTGAATGCGTTTGAAACTTTGCAGTTTTGGTAATTTTGCACCTAATTTTCAAGCACCAAAAATGATCCATCTGAAATATGCTTCACAAGCTGCAATCAGTAACCAGGCAAATTTTATTGATTTATTTTTTTCATTTTGGACAACCAATGACTTAAAGTTTTTTCAATAACCTCACTGAATTTAAATATACTTATGAGACTAATTATTGATATAGAAATTTGGTTTGATTAGGACTCCTAATCTCCAATAATAGAGTTGTTTGGCCCAAACAAGGATGGGAACAACAACCAATGGAAACAGTGTCATCTAAAACAATTCAGAAAATAATACTCAATTAAAGTAAATCACACATGAGATTTGACTATTTTTTTAAATTATTCAGATTTACACTTTATCAAAGTACTCAAACGTCAAGAGGAATACACTGACAGGCAAGTAAGTGTTAAGTACATGTGTGGGTATGAACTGCCCAAGGGCCAGCTTGGACCAGAGCTCATCAGGATTTTAACAACAATGATGCCACAAAAAATACTTATTTTCTTCTCTCAAAAGAAGGCTTAAGGCTGACTGGTGATACACTGTTTGGCATCTTTGCAAAGATCTTAGATGCAATTTTGACCTGAAACTTTGAATCTAAAGTATTTATGATCTCTCTGCTTCACTTCTTTCTTTAAAAATGTATCTTTATGTTTTGGTTATTAACACCAAACTGCCTGGTTGTCGTTGTGTTGTGATGGGAAAGCTGTTACCTCGATAATCCATCCATCCATCCATTTTCTGTGCACCCTTGTCCCTAATGGGGTCGGGAGTTGCTGGTTTCTATCTCTAGCTACGTTCCGGGCCAGAGGCGGGGTACACCCTGGACAGGTCGCCAGTCTGTCACAGGGCAACACAGAGACAAACAGGACAAACAACCATGCACACACACTCAGGGACAATTTAGAAAGACCAATTAACCTGACAGTCATGTTTTTGGACTGTGGGTGGAAGCCGGAGTACCCGGAGAAAACCCACGCATGCACAGGAAGAACATGCAAACTCCGTGCAGAAAGACCCCGGGCCGGCAATCGAACCCAGAACCTTCTTGCTGCAAGGCAACAGTGCTACCAACTGTGCCACTGTGCAGCCCTACCTCAATAATATTCGCTTTAAATTAAGTTTTGCTGCATGCTGAGGTAGCAAGCTTGCTGCCCTCCTCTGTTCTGTCTGAGTTAAAACCTCATCTCCATGTTGCTCATAATGCATTGGTAAGTCAAGTATAAGCATCAAACAACTTATGTTTAGTTGGCAGATCCACTGATGATACCTAACCAGACAGCTAAGAAATGAGGATCAAATGACTGGACTCAAGAGTCTGTTTTGGGATTGATTCATCTTTAAAGAGAAAGGGGAGCTTTTAAATGCAAATAAGATCATATTTTTGTATTTGTCTACCAGCAAATCTCCATATGTTACCACAGTATTTTATACCCAAGGGACTTAAATAGTTTCAAAGCATTGTTCCTTTTTTTTTTTTCCAGTCCCATTTTTTTAACCCTAAATGTTCTAGAAAAAGACCACCTTTGCAATATAATGGCTCTGCATCATCTTTCTGGGGGACATTTAAATTCATATTTAAAGAAATTAATGAACATATGGCTTCAATTACATGCTTTTTAACAATATCTTTAAGAAATATGTTAAAGAGGTCTAACAATATTAAAGCTTTGGTATGATAAATACAAGAAATTGGAATTGGAGGTAGAGAAGGCGATTGAACTCTCCTGCACAGAGGTTAAGTGTAAACAAAACATGAAAGCGACATCTGTTTCTACAGTTAAGGTTAGCTCAGATTTGGACACTGATCTTAATAAAGCTCCCCATTATAAATGGCAACAATTGTTTGACAAACATATACACTGACCTACAATAGTATATAAATGTATAATTAAGATGTTATAAGTGCTTAATTATAAACACAATGAGAATACTCCGAAATGTTTAAATTAACCAGGTGAAGATGCTGTTTTACTGCATTGTGATGCATAATTTATGTGTAAAAGCAAATGCAACTTAAATGAAATAATCTAGAAAAATTTTCATTCTTTGATCTGAAAGACTGCAGCTCTGCCGCTAGGGCAGCTTTTTGGATTTTCTTTGTTCCCATGTTCAGACACGCTCGCAGCCACAAATTGGTTGAGCAACTATCTCTGATCGTCAGGATGTGTTTTCTGGTGTGATGTAAGACAAACAAGTTGTGTGCATATAAACAAGCCCAAACAAGAGCTCTCATTAATGAGTGTGAATTTTAAGCAGCTCGATCAAGCTAATTACAGTGGGAAAAGATAAGAGCGCTGATTCTAAATAGGAAATCATTTGATTGTGGAGTTTCTTACATGGCGAAACAATACTTTTATCAGCATTTGCTGGAGTGCTGCTACTCAGCACGGGGGTTACAGATCATTACACAAACAGGCGAGGTAACAAAAAAAAAAAGCACCTAATGGCAAAAATCCACAAGCCCCAAAATGCTCACTGATGTGTTTTCTCCATGAAACAGAAGAGGCCGGATGCATAAAACAGATGGAGGATGCATGTCCTGGCGGTACGAGAAATACCCAAGATAAGAAAGAATAAAGGAAGTAAAGGCTGTGAAATACAAGTGATAAAGTGTCAGTTATTGAAGGATAGCAGCCGGACAACAAAGGCAGGGGGTGGAGGGGAAGACAGAGGAAGAGAAAATGAAATGGGTGAGGAAACACAGAAAGTAAACAGCAAACACAAACGTGAAGGAGATTTTCAGGTCCTGAGCCAAATACCATGGCAACACATCACATGAATGACAGCGGCTTTTCTTTTTTCTTTCATTACACTGCAGTCTTGCTGCTGTAGCTTTCATTTATGACAAATTCATCTGACTATGTTCATTAGCAGAACAAAACGTCTTTATAATGATAGTCTAGCTGTCTTGTTACTTCTAAACAAAACAAGTTTCTTTACTGATAATTATTATTGTCGTATTTACAATTATTTGACATATTTGAGTCAGATTCCAGGTACTATCCACTATGCTGTTTTTTTTTTTTCGTTTTTTTTTCTTTTTTAAATACATTACACGAAAAAGTAATCCAGCTATCAAAACTGATTATTCGGAGGAATGCTGATTTCTGGGTTCAAAGTTCTGGGATCTAATCCGATGAAAAACCAAATTTGAAAATAGTAACTGTTCCATTTAGAAAAACTACCAACTACTTAAAAAATAGTGTGCTGTCATTTTGTCAATAAAATAGATTTATTTCCTTTTGTCAAATGAACAGTTGTCAATTTAATTTCTAAAAGAAATAATCATGCAAATCATCTTCGGTTTTTATCATTTAGAAATAAACTATTCCAAGTAATCTAGGGAATAACCTCTCAAAACAAAGCTCCAAATTTTCCTTCATTGTTATTCACACCACTGTTTCTGTCATATGCATGACTGGGAGAGGAATCCACGGTACGTTGCAGCATGCTGCTGCTTGTGCACATAAATGCAGATATGAGCATCTGAGTGAGTGTTATTTGGCAGTGAACCCACAGGTCTCCCAGCCACTGTCCAGCTGGTAAACCTCCCTACTCATTGGCACAAATGCTGCTGACCCAAGCAAAGACAAATACACAGTCCAAACAGGATTCTCAGAGGATCCTGTGGCAGCCATACCCAAATGCTTGAGGACTCCAGGGCTCTGGTGCTCAGCGCGGTTTGGCATCGTTGGTGGAATAGAAACGGAGCAGAGAGCTCTTGCACATAACCATGCAGGTGTTCATCATCTTGCAAGGACACATACGATGAGCATTATACAGGAGAAATTAGTTGTTACTGGTCCATTACTGAGTGAAATGAGTCTTTAAATAAATAAATAAATAAGCATACCTGTAGATATATGTTTTATTCAGTTTAGTAAGAAGAGGTGCGTCTAAGCAGGTTACTCATTTTTACTGTGAATAGGTCCTCTGTTTATCACAGGATCAACACAACAAGTGTGTATTTAAAGATATTAACATGATATATATGAAGTATGAATATACAAATCTAAAAAACAATAATAAATTTACTAATCTAAAAAAAATTTAAAAGACATTTTTCCAATCAGGGAAGAAATTATTGTAGAAAGTGCCAGGTTGTGCTGACAACACCACTACTCAGTGCAGAGTGAAGTCATTTCTTTTAGTATCAGAGAATAGATTAAAGTGAAGTCGGAGAAAGCACAAAAATGCAAGAAGATTTTAGACATTTGCAGTTTTATCATTTGTAAGAAATAGAACAAACGGAGTGAAGGAAGAAAGTGACAATGAAACAAAATAGCTAATAAGGTGAAAATGGAAAGCAGATGAGAGTGCAAACAGAGGGAAGTAAAAGGATAGGAAACAGCTAAGAAGGGAAGAAAGTGGGCAGGCTGAGGGCAAAGTGAAAAATAAAGTAGAGAAAAATCTTTAAACTGGCAAACAGTAAACAGAACCACTAAACTAAGGAAACAATTCCAAAGCACAAACTTTGAGAATAAAACAAGTGACAGACTTAAATTACAAGATCTGAGCAAAGAAACTAGGATTAATCAAAAATAGAAACATACATGAACCCCAAATTTCTAGCAATTAAGGATCACAACAATGACTATTTTATGATTAAAATGACATCCCTCACAATCCATTATTCACCTTTTAAAGCCAAGATAAATGGGCAGATGAGTGAACGTGCAGACCATCTGTCAGCGTTACATCGACAGTTTATCCCTTCACAAGTCAGCTGATGCAGGGCTTTGCAAACCTCACTTGACTTTAACCCTCTTGATTCCTTGGCTCTTTCAGAAAATACACAAAGACGGTGAAAAGGCATCTTAATCCCCCTTAAAGTGTTTTGGAAGAAGGACTTCTGAAAAGTATTATATAGGTAGCAACAGGTGAATTACTGCTTGGTGTAATGTGCACCTGCATGGGTGGTTAGGGTAGTTTTGTATGCTGAGGCACACAATTTTGAAACATGTGCCCACTATGGTAAAATGTGTGAGAGCAAAATGTTAACTCTGATTTTTTTGTGAAAGTTTAAAAAGCATGAGACAAGCTTATAGAAAAGAAAAAAAAAAGACATGCTTGCACATAAGTGAAGCCAAAGAAGCTGACATTTGACGTTTCTTAAAGACAGACTTTGATACTATGCATGTGTGTGTTTGCAAGTGTCAGCAGACACACTCTTAAACACAGATGGACTTAAATCCATCAGAGTATCAGCCTCCCTCTTTTCACATCTGTCTCGATCTTCCCCTCCTTTAATCTCCTTTCCTTCTTCTAGGAATTTTTTTTGTCTGTCTGTCACCATTAAAGGCCATCCACATGCATCCAGCTGTGTGTGGATATAAAATCCCAAATGTGCACACACAACACTCAGATAAGTAAACACACACAAGCAAGCTCATGTGTTCAAAAGAAAGCAGTGAACAAATAAAATAAAAGCATTTTGGCCATGCTGAATTGAGTAATGAAACTGAATGAAGGAGGGATGGAGAGACCTTCACAAAGATTACATGAAATCCAAATATTCCAGGCAAACCACACTCAAAGAAAAAAACAATTAAACACAATTTTAACTGCCAGAGCAAAAATACAACAAACACATATAGAAAGAAGCATAAAAATGATTTAATTTTTTAGTTGTTTTTGCAACAAAGTGAACATAAAAACACTGATAAGGTTTACAGCTTTAATGAGCAGCAATCTTTAAACTGAAAAACAAATATGCAGATTTAAAAGTATAAAAAGTTCAGAAGCAATATGCTTCCCTTCATCTCCAAAATGAATCTGAGGAAACTTTAGTTTATGCAGATTTTTACATTCTATGTACAGCTTATCCTTTGTTATGCAAATGTGTTGCTCTACCTAATGATTGAGTATTTGCACAGGACTGCATGCTGGCCTAGAAAACTAGAAACTAGAGATTTACACACAGCGAATAAAAACAGATACATTTTTTCCTCACTGTGAGGACATCATTTTACTAGAAAAAATTATATGTGCAGCAACGTAATGCAGGGATACAGAGTGAAAGTGTGATGCTAAAACACTACTCCAGCTCTTTTATAATGAGTTGGAGTAGTGTATTTTACTAATTAAAAGACACAAAAATTAAATATTTTACAAATTACCAACTCCTATTAGTAGTTAATGAGGAAGCTGCTACTCTGCAATGTCCATTTACAGCCCCTAATCACCAAAATCAAATTATAAAAACAGATTTTTCCTGACGATCCCCCTACACCAAATTTTAACTAAGATTTCATCTGTACTACTGTAAAAGTACATAAACACCTCTTACAGCTAAGTGGGTGCAGTTCCACAGTGACAAATCACAACACAGAAATGGATGAAGATCAACGAAATGTTACTAAAGGCATCCAAGATCCTCAGAGAATGAAGCCCAGTTTTGCTCATCATTAACTTTGTAGTTCCTTGGTAGCTGGGGAGACTGTTTTTATATATAAGACAATATTCTATTGGATATAAACCCATCAAGAGGAAGATTTGCAAAATGCTGAGACACTGCCACAAAGACGAACAGAAGAAGCTTGGCCTCTGGCCCAAACCGGCACTCATGTAGCTGCAGTTTTACTTTTCTGCCGAGCTGAAACCCCTGGCAACCGCACTGTATCTGTCTCCAAAGACACAGTGACAGATCCGATTTCAGCAGAGAGCTCTGAAAGACCTGAAAGAAGAGAGGGGTTGGGTAGATCAGTGGAGGGAGGAGGGTGAGGATGATGGAGTGGTGAAAAGGGAGGAATGAAGGGAATAGGAAATTGGAGAAGAAGGAAGAAGTGATAAAGTAATGAATACAAAGGAGGGCAGAGAGAAAAAATGAATGGAAGGGAAAGCAAGAGTAGGCAGAAACAGATGAAGGCTTTGCTATTGGAATCCGCCTTCTAATTTCTGTTTTCTGTCAAGCCATACTTAGTATTTGGAGGCAGAGCAGAAGATTATATTCTGAATTATGAAACATAATTAAAAGGAATTTAAAATACTGCTAGTATGGCTGCTATATATATGTAACACAAAACAAAAGTTGGAGTGTTAAACTTTTTGTTAGTTCCTATAATGTTTTATATTTCATTTAATCCATTAAACAAACACTGTACAACACGAGTTTGTGACTGTGGTTCTTTAGGGTTTAAATGTATAAAATGAAGCACAACAAAACACAGCATAAAGCAAAATAGCCTTTGGCCACTTCAAAATTCAATATAGCATCTATACAGTGGTTTCACTTATCTGCAGTCCAAATAGGTAAATATTTATTTTGCTTTTATCAGCATTTGTTTGTTTACAAAATGTTCAGCCTAAAGGTTTGACTAAATTGTTATAGGACAGCTTCGAATACAAGGTCTAAATAAATTAACATTGTAAGGTTAAAAAAAATCTAAACTCAAATAGCTGTAAAATATTAATCAGAGCCCAGAGCTGCAGGTTTGATGCAAACTTTCATTACATAAAGTTTGACAAATCTTTTGAATAGGATAGTTTATAGATTGCTAGCTCAGGTTAACATGCTTTCGGACTAAAACAAAAATAACTTTTTAATGCTTACAGACCACCCTCCTTGTAAGCTAAAACATTTGATTAGTCAAAATTTTAAATACATGAATTTAGTCACTTGAAATGAAAGCCATTTTGTGGCAGCTCCTACATGGGGCAGCCTTACTTTGACTTTCAGAATCATGAGATGTTTGATTCATACCTAGTCATAAATAAGGACAAAAAATGTATCAAGCAGGAATATATTTAGAGGCCACATCTAAAATATTCATCATCACTGGGACACTGCCGCTGATACTGAGAAGGAGGGAGAGGAGAAGTCAAGGAATGAGAAAGTCAAAAAAACAGGAAGAGGAAAAGAAGAGAGTACATTTTGTGGTTATTTGATCTTTCTTCCTAGTTTCGCAAAAAAAAAAAGAAAAAAAAAAAAAAAGCTAAAGTTGCTCCTCTCATCAATCACAAAGCCTGCTTGACTGCAGCTTGTGTTCACAAAAATGCCCCAAGAATCACAATGCAAGGTGTGTACACTTTTCTTGTTAAACCATTACAAGCAAATTACTAAGCAAATTCAAGATCGAGAATAGCAAAAGTTTTTGATCAAAGTACTTGCATCTTATCATTTTCGTATCATTTTCAAAAAAGAACAGTATGCGTTAGTTTGGTAATTTGATGCCATGTTTGATACCAAACATGGTCTCAAGTAATTTTTGAGGACTCAAGTTTTCAGTCCTACTCTCCGGTAGAGTTATAAGTGCTGTTGTGATTTCAAAGTGTTGCATCTTTTGTATTGTTGCTCTACTGTGTACAATGTCACTCGGAGGATGGGTGAACTGGGGAAATAGCAGAAAAAAAAAAAATCATTGTTCTATAACACATATCAATCAACTTCATGAACGCAAAATGAGCCGAAAGGGAAATCTGAGCATGATGTATTACCAGACCTATGCTGATGCAGAAGTTACAGAGCTGATATTCCAATACTCACCTCCCACAAGCTGCTGCTCAGCATGATCAAGCAAAAAAATCTTGTATAAATATGAAAGCACATCTTAGCTGTCAAAAAGTATTTTTTTGAAAGATTGGACTGTTTTGAACATGTGAGGGTCGGTGTCAAGTGACCCTCACATGAGGGTCCCATGTTTAACATCATGCAAATTGAAAAAACTTTATGTAAAAGAATAATTTTATTGTTATTCTTCACACCAGTGCTGAGCTATTTTTTTTTTTTATCAGTTTATGAACCATCAGAGGAGGAACATCTGCATACGGACAGGAAATGCAGCCACTGATGTGAAAACGAGGCTCCAAAATAGAAGCTGGAGCTTTGAGGGAAACAAATGCCAGACATGCGCGGGGGCTGCTGAAGGGGCATCACTCTTTGTCTGCTAAGCCCAACAAACAGGGAACACAGACTGTTTGTGTCAGCACAAGCAGCATATTAGCATAGCCGGAGTGCTGCGAGACTTGATAAGCTGCGTGGCAGATGCTGGCAGCCTCCTTGGTGATGGATGGATGGATGAATGAAGAGGGAGGAGATGAAGACGGGCAGGAAACAAAACAACACAAAGAGGCAGAGGAGCTAAATAAATGCATTAAACAGATTAAGGATCCAAAAAAGAAAAAAAAAAACTCAACCGCTTTAAGCAACCAGAGGTAGGAGATTTAATCAGTATTAGATGGGAATGTTTGGCATCATGCAAATTGAACAAACTTCATGTAAATAATAATAATTGTATTGTTATCCTTCACACCAGTGCTGAGATACTTTAGATGCATCTCATTACTGCTGTGGTCTGAAGGCTGAATAGCTGTGCCATCCTACATGTGAAAGGACAACAGTTTCAGTCCTGCTTGCACTAAGAACAGAGGTTGTCTTTTCTATGCATTTTATAAGTATTTCATTATGTTTTATTAGCTAAAAATAAAATGGTGAAACATATATGTTATTGCATTAATTTTTACTTTTCTTCAAACATGAAAATAGAGACCACAAGTGAGGGTAAGACCTCATTTTATTGTGATATGGCCATCACTAGTGCTCATATTTGGCAGCAGAGCAGGACAAGAGATTTATAACACATCCCTCCTAAACTACATAAATGCATTATAACATATGCGTATATGTACCTTGAAAATATTTATGGGTGTTTGGACACACACACACACACACACAAAAAAACATCAACACACACAAGCATACACACTATATTCCCGTGAGTAAAAAGCTTGAGGTAACAACAACGTAAAGCAAAACAGTTTATGAACCTGCTGTCTTCAGTCTTCCAGACTATAACCCTGAATGTTAATAGCACAATCACATTGTAAGGAGAATATCTGAGGCTCTAATAACACCGAGTCACGTCTGCCACCCAGAAAGTAACGGTTTTCCTTGCAGGCTGTCTCGTTTGAGAGGCGATGAGATAAAAGTATCAATTATTCCGCAGAAATACGTGAAATGAAAAAGGAGTGTAATTTTGCAGGGTGAGTATCTCTTTAATCATCAGGATATCCCTGGGTGGTTTCCAATTAGGCAGATGAAGGCACTATGTTTTGATGCTGTGATAATGTTGATCTGAATTTGCATTTGGTGGAAGAAAAATAAGATAAACAACAGCAGAATGAAATGCACGGTTAATGTAATTTCTCTTCGTGGTGGAGGGGAAAAAGAGAATTCTGCAGATGCACCCATAGTGTGATATATGCTGTGCACTAATTTCATGTTCTGTTATGATGTGGAGTACAATTAATCAAATTTCAGTGAGCACAGTTCTCCTGGGATGGATTTGTTGCCGCCCAAAGCCATCAGAGCTTTTTGACAGTTTAACAACTTTATTTTGTAAGTGGCTAAATTACATTTCAGGGCTGCATCCAGCTGGCGACTTTCTGCCAAAGAGGTTGGCAGCGGTGGCAGTTTTATCCCAGAGAAAATCTGGCTGAGGGATTATACGGCCCAACGGTGAGGATCATATCCACAACGCAATCTCTGGTGCTCACATTTGCTGGGCAGCTTCAGTGAAAAATAGGGGGAAAAAAATGTTGACACTTAACTGCAGTCTCTGTAATTTATCTGTCTTTGAAAGACAGGACCTTTACAATTTTTAAATAACATTTGACCTCAATATTAACACAAATCCTGTCAGTTGAACTCATTCTGTATGGACATTTCTTTTTTCATCACAACTTAATAGCTGCTTGAACAGAGTATAATTTTCCACTCTTTGACACAATTTATGTGCAGATCAAAGCCATAGATCATCAATCAATTGCAACAATCAGTAGCACATCAAAATATACAAACATTTTGTAGTATTTGAGTTTCAATTATGGAAAAAAGAGTTGCTTCTGTTCTATTCAGCCTCTATCCAGAACATATAAAGATATTTTTTTATTTTTCTTCTGTATAACTTTGAAGTGGAAGATAGTTTAAAAAGTTTTGGTTTTACAAATTATAATGTTTTTAGAAGTAGAACATCTGAGTCTGTGCTCTATAGAAATACATTTCAATTGCAGTTTACTGTTAAATATCTGCTCTTTACAAAAATAGCTCAAGCGCAAACTGAACTGGATAAAGAAATAAATAGAAGCTTTCAGATTTTTTTAAAATATTTTTCTATTAGATTTAGGTCTGGAATGTGACCGGATCAGTCTAACAGGTGAATAATTCATCAGTAGACCACTCTGACCAGCTTCAATGTCCCTGCTGAAAAGTATTTTCACAGCACCGATTGTTTTTAAAAATTAGTGGATCATGTCTTACTGTGACGTACTAGGATTATGAACCTGAATAAAATTATTAAACACCAAATAAAGACAGGTTGCAAGGCAAATTAAAAACTCCAGGAAAACATCTTTGTATTTTGACTTTTCGAGGACAAATGGGGCAAAACATAGACTCTGGCATACAATACATGAGAGAAGATAATGTGCAGCTTCAGACAAAAAGAGTTGTGGCTCCAGAAAAGCACCACTGAACACACAGATGGCTGAGACCCAGTCCAAATGCTCAGAGGCTTATCTGGTATCTCTGCCTAACAAGGGGCAAAGGAGGGAGGAATTATTTCCAAAGCAGATCATTTTGGCCTGACCGAGATCAAGTTCCAAACCCAAAAATCTGGAGCCTCATTCTGTTCAAACACATGACTCAAATATTATAAATCCAAAACAATCAAGACTTGATTATTCCTGCTGTTACCTTTGGTGCTTAAGTTTTCTTGTTACATATAGATAAACTACACTTTTACTGATAATTCCCTAACTATTAAAAACAAAAATCTGGATTTTTTTTAATTTAAAAAATTATGCTGAAAGATTAATTCTTCTTCTTTTTTTTTCCAATTACAGTTGAATAGAATATTAATTTTCCTTGTTGGAAAAGTATATTTATGGCTGTAGATAACTTAATTACCAAAGTTTGACAGTTTAAAGAAAAGTATAACACAAAACAAAGTAGGAAGTAGACTCCAGATGTTGCACAGTTAGATTAACATGACCATAGAGCCATCAGAACATGTCAAAGTGTATGCATCCAGCACATCAAGCACCATTTGTACACATGATTCAAGCCTTTTACAGTCCAAAGCTGTGACCTAAATACAGGTATCAAAAGGATGCGCCACGCTGAGGCTTCTCTCAAAAGGCTGGAAAAGGGCCACTAAAATAAACCTTTTTACCATCTATCCAGCTGTATTCATCTTTTAACACATGCTGCATAGCTGGAATACTCTCCAAGCACTTCACTGTACAATATACCACATCATCTTGTAAAAATACCACAGGATGCTTCCGTATGACAGAAGCAAGAAAACAAAAAAAGAAAATCTGCATGCAAATTAAAAGATATAGCTATAGATAAATAACATGAGCTGCAGCATGTTTGTCAGGTTTGAATTATGTGCTACGCTAAATCTGCCAGTCCTTCAGTCAATACATGGAGATATAGAGCACAATAAGAGATGTAGGACGAGGTGATAAATCACTACTTAAGCTTCTGCTGCCTGCCCACACAGCAGAACAATGCAGACCTGGCCATATGCGAAAGCACTCAACAGTGCAAAAATACTCTGCTTTTCAAAATTCATATGGCAAAAGTGGTTTTTCTAAAAGTGTAATATGCTACGCATCATTGCTTAGCTTTATAATCACATAAACAAAAACCATATGTATGGCTGTAACTTTAATATAAAAGAAAAAGCAATTTGTTAGACTGGGATGCCTTCTCTTTGGCGCATGTTTAGATTCCAGAGCTCTACACACAGAACATTTTCATGTCGATGTGATCGGACACATTTCTGTCACAGACAGCAGCTCTTCTGTCAGACTAGATCTCACAGATTTCAAGTTTCAGACTCAATGCACACCTACAAACGTGTTATCAGTATTAACTGTCCGTCCTCATACAAACATTTCCATTTACTTTGCAGGACTAATTCTTTCTGAAAAAAAAAAAGAAACAGTTATACAATCAACTTCTTTATTTTAAGGTAGAAAAAGATTTATAATTTGCTGTTCTTGGTGTTTTCAAGATGTTCAGATCAAGTCGTCTGCCTCTTGCCATCTCACTTTTTGTAATGCTAATGTTCTGTTGCTCAACACAAGATTTACCTTAAGATGTACTAGTAGAATGGTTACTAATGCAAACATTTATAATGTGCAATGTCAAATACATGCAGCAATCAAGAGATAAGGGGAATGCAGGAGAAATTTTTCACAAATGTACCCTTTCTACATATTAGATAAGATTTTATCAATGGGAATTAGAAAGTAACTACAACTTTTATTCAATGTCAAAGCAGATGCAGAAGCAATTTGTCAATAAAACAATATTGAGATGGACATCTTGATTCCACCCTCATTTGCTGTATTAGATTATTAATTTTCTTCAGTGTATTTTGCAATCATTTGAAACCAGAAAGTTATTAACTTTTTTTTTTCATTCAAGTATCTCAAATATTGTTATGGCAATACTCATCAACTCGCATATTGAATTTTTACCTAATTTTGTTCAGCTCTAAGGCTGAATTGCAATTCTCTTTGAATCTGCCAACATAATTAGCTCGTCTTGAACTGTTTCGATTGAACAATTCATGTCCAATTAAGTCTTGGAATGCATTGGAGGTGAACTGGAGCTGATTTTTTATTTTTTATTTTGGTAGTTGCATCTGTTGTGAATTAAACTTCCCTCCTCACTGATGAAAAATGGCGTACTCACTCACATAAGTCTCTGTCTGATCCATACCCCAGATTTTGCAACACAGCACAACAAGAAAAAAAGTGAATTGGCAGTGGAACTATGGCACAGTACAAGTGGGGTGGAACTATGTACCGTACCTACACTGTAAGACTAACATTAAAATACAATAAAAAAATGTTTTCATCCAATTCAAAAACCTTTTATTTCACATGTACTCCGGAAGGAGGAATGCAGAATCATAATGAAAAACTTACAAAACAGTCCAGAGGTGAAAACTCGAAATCCAGTGTTAAACGACAAGGAAAACAAAACTTCATAGACCACTGGCTGAACTGTAGTTACTATGGATGAACAATAGGAGAATCAGACAAAGACCTAGTTGTAAATAAAAATCAAATACACTGGGAGAATGATTACAGGTACATTAAGGTGAGTCTTATCCCCTAAATGTCAAACACGTTTAAAGGGAAAATTAACAAACCAGAAGAAAACAATTGGAAAAGATTTAACTCAAAGAACAAAATACACAAAAACACAAATCTAAAACTGCCAAAAAATTGTCATCTGTCATACATAGACTAAAATGTCAGATGCTTACTTAACTGGTGTGACATATATTTAACCACATGGCGATGCTTGTTAAGAAACTAGTGGCGTTTACGTGGTTAGTGTTATAATTAGTAGGGCTTCTTAAATTCTATTGTGTTGCGAAACAAACGTCAAGAAAACTAATGCTGAATATCATCTGTGTGTAATAAATACATACAAATCTTAGAATATATTTTCCTTTATTAGTTGTAGAGCATCAATAAATATCAATAGAATGGAAAATGTGATCAAATAATTGGTGATTTAGCATTTTGTTTGGATTCCATATAATTCTGTATGAGTTTGGAAGGCCTTTTCATGGCCATTGATAAAAAGTACCAAAACATAAAACACATGTTCTTTTGTCTCAGATGAGAGTGTTGATCTCCAGTGACTGACTGCATTTACCAACATTTGCACCATGGGGATTTGTTAAGAATATGTTTCAATTCTGCCCTGCTAAGTTGAAGATCAAATGGCCAAATTCAGACATTGCTTTGCCAAAGTAATTGTGCTATTATTATTTATTTTGGATTTTATTTGGTTTAATGTAATACATATGTTTGTTGTATTCATCAGCATATGCCAATGTGACAAAAACTAGAATCCATAAGACACTTCACTTAGTCTAAGCCAAAGGTGAGTCAAATTTATAAAAGCTTATCAGTAGACATACCCCATACAGAGTGTCTAAGAACCTTTAAAGCAAATCCTTTAAAGGTATTTATGTTAAAAGATGGAAAGTGAATGCAATAGCTGTATTTGAATAAGGACTTAAACACTGAATTCTGCAAGATGATGTAACCTCCAATATCATGCTAATGTGACAAACCAGGAGAGTACTGGAGTTTATAAGCCATGGAGCTAATGCAAAATTAAACTGGGGTTTTAGGAATAAAATGAGCTACCATTTGGCCTCAAATCAAGTTGAGCTATTCTTTAAAACATTCATCGTTTTCTTTAGAGCAAGGCCCATATTCTAAAGGAAAATACAAGTATTAAGGTCTTTAAAAGTTTTCAATATTAACTGCAAATTTCAATGTATTTTATTGAGGTTATAATACTAGATAACTGTAAAAAAACAAAAAACAAAAGAAACTGTCACAAATCTGTCAAATTTGTAATAGTGGTGAAAAAAAAGTCATGAGAAGTTGTATTCATGGTGCATCAATCTATCTGGGGGATACATCAAACCTAAGAAATAAGGTGCTGAGGTCACAAAAGATTAAAAGTAAATTTTCTGGATTACGTGCAAAACATGACCAGTTACAGAAAACTAACTACATATATTTATACCATATGGCGGTGCTACCTTTATTCTGTAGGAATCCTTTTCTGTATCAGTTATGGATAACTTGGTCACAGGATGTGTGGGGCCATATTTCAGCTGGACAGATATCCTAAACATACAACCTGGAAACAATAGTTTCCGGGAAACAATAGATCAAAGCATGTTAATGTGCAAGAATTGTCAAGAGTCCGGGCTCAAGTCCAGTTGAGAACCTGTTGCTAAACTTGAAAAATTATGTTCACAGGTACTCAGCTCTTAATCTTAGTAAGATTGAGTTATTTTGCAAAAGAATATGGTCAACAATTCCAGTTTCTACATATGCAAAGCTGGAAGAGATGTACTCAAAAAGCTTCACATCTGTAATTGAAGCTTTGGTTGAAACAAACTTGATGTGGTATGGACACTTTTCCAAGCAACTGAACAATTTTTTTAAGTTAATGCAGACTTTGAACTTCATTAGGTTTTACTAACATAAAATATGACAGATTTGCTGCCTGAACACACACTATTTCTCCTTCTGTAGTGGAGTTGTTTTTTTGTTGTTTTTTTTAAAATTACAACAACCAATGCTGGCAGCAAGTTAATATCATATTAAACTATGCTCCCCATGTGTGAGAAAACTGTCAAGAAACCGGATGATCATCCACAGGGAACATGAAGGCTGTACCAAAAACAAGGCATTAGGCACACCAAGAGAAAAACTCAATTTTGCTTGCAGGGGGACCGGAGGCATAAGAGGTTTAGATGACAGCTGGGATGTACTCTCTCAAACTAGCTATTATCTGACAGCTGACAACAGGATTTGTACGTTAGTGAAAAAGCTGCCCAGTATTACCGAGAACTCACAACCAAGCCCATCTGTATTCACAGCAACAGGTGCAGGGATGAACTCAGATGTCCTGACAAAAAATTTTGATGTGATGATTACAATTTTAGGACTCCTGTCATCCATACTGTAGATATTGTCCCTGACATCACTGTCAGGGATGTGAACATTAATTCACTCAAACATTTATATTTATAGTACTCAGATGTCATTGTGATGAAATGAATTTAATCCAGATCGTTTTTTACACAGCTGAGCAGGAAGGGGAAAGACAGCTTTAATTTTCCCAGTTGCGAGAGTCGCTGTAAAAAGATGACAGGATAGCTTATTCTGTAGATGTCGTTACGCCACAGTGTGGATTAGACGATGATGATCCCCTTATGAATTGACAGGAACTGAGTAAAATGAAAATATGCTTCTTAAATAAACTCAAATAAACCTGAATTCTTTTGTCAGCCACTTTCACTGAGCCAAGGGACTTTGTTGTTTTAATCCTAATAGCTTAAAAGGAAAGCAAACGAATTATTCTTGTTTCTTGAAGATGTCCCACTTCTCATCCAAAACATTTCAATGTTCTGAACACTGGTGGGAAGCATCAGGCTTATAATTTGGAGCTCTACCATTTGATTAATCGATTAGTTGTTAAATGACTGCAACTTAAACACTGACAAAGTTCAGAACAGGGTCAGTGTCTCGTGAGACGCTAACTAACTCATTTGTAACCCTAACGATTCTATTAATGTGGTTCTGATTACAGCTACTATGTTTAATCCAACTATGTATAGAACTAAAGTTATTTTGAAGGGAAGTGAGACAGAAACAAGAGCAGAGGCGCTGCCTTCTACTTTGGTACTTAGATTGTCATGTCCTGGATAAAATCTACCCTAATGTCATGATTGCACATAATTGCCTTAAATAACAGCCTACATATTACATATCTTAATGTAATATGCTTTAGTAATGATGCAAATATAAAGCCTTGGAAAATTTGATTTAACTGCTTTCAACAAAGTTTCTAACAAAAGTATTCAAACCTTTTCAGTTTTTCTATAATTCATATTAACTTATCAGTGTGTTTGATTGGGATTTTATATGGCTTAAATGTCCAGCATGTGAATCTGAACAGATTGACTGTTACACACTAGATTGTTTTAGGTATTGATTCCATATTGTCTCTGCAGGCAGAGACAATATGGTCTGTGTCTGTGCACTGGTGCTCCGGCAAAAGCACTTGTTTAATCTGTCTTGAGGGAAAGAGACCTCGCAGGTAAGAAAAAAATAATAAAAGTGGAAATTGAGGAAATAGGCATACAGTGTTTTTGTCTGTGGCATAAACACAAAAATTGTAGGGAGCAAGTGTGGAAATAGGAAAGGTTAGGGGAATAGTCTCAAGTGTGTATCTCAGCCTTGGCTTTCCTTGTGAAATTGAGTAGCTGTGCAATACTGGTTCAATAAATGGAGATGAGGTAGATATTAGTGTGTGTGCTGCAGTTTTACCATCGCAGTTTGGTTGTAAATGCAAGTCTATTTCTTCTTGGTGCATATGCTCTTTAGTGACTGTGCATAAAAATACATTGTATTGCAAAGTTTATGACCACGGAATAAAATTACCTTTATGTGTGTGCTGCTGTTATGTGACTGATAGCATGAGTATCAAGTGTGTTTCCAGAGGGATTGATGTAAGTTTTTATACCATAGAAGGTTCATATAGAGTGGTGGGCAACTCAGATTGGAGCAATGTGTCTCGTTTTAAAATATTGAAAATCTTAGAAGATGGCGCAGCAACAACGATCTTATGGTAGGAGACAGCTGCTGGCTTGAGTTTCATTCTGATTAAAGCTTAAAATAATCTGTTAAACAAGCAGCACCCTCAACAGAGCTAATCCAGTTGAACTGAATATTCTCTCTTCCAGAAGAGCATCATGACTGATGTCCTCCATGCAGTTAGAAATGAAACACTGCTATTATACACACTTCCTATGACACTTAATTTTCATGCTGTAACATTATAGTCAGGAAGCCTCATAATGTGTGTCTCCATCTATCATATTTCATAAAATGCTATGGAGTCAGATGGCTAATAACATATTGTAAAATTAAAATTCACAGAGACATACTTAGCATATCTGAAAGTCAATTACTTTATATAGATAATATCACATTACATAGACTACTGGATGCATAAAAAATGAACCAAACATTATTACCGTCGGTCTGTTTTGTTTTCTGTAGGAAAGTTGCTATGGTTCAAAATTGTGGTTCGCTTACTCAAACAGCCTGTTGTCTGTTTAGGATTTGACTTTATAAGCCTCAGGGTTTCACAGAGATTAGGATGCACTGACCCAGTCATTTAATATGGCCTATGTCAAAGTCATTTAATTCTTACAGGAAACTGCTTTTCTTCTGAAAGCTGGAAAAGCTGAAGCTTGATTCTATGTAAAACAGTCTCAAAGTGCAAACTTAGTAAAACTGATGTATATGTAAATTAGGCTTGGACATTGAGGTACACAGTTAAATAAGGATATGTTTTTCCTTTTTAGGCCAGTCAGGAATATGAAAAGTATTTATTTTTGCTAAATGCCACAATAATGTTATTTTTTTTGTAATTTTCTTGAAATTAAGTTTGTAAACATTTCCTCAGTATTTTGTAGAATTGGCTTTTAAACTGTATGGCTTGGGTCAAGCATTTGGGTATCCTTCCACATGTTGCTCACAATAATAGCTGACAGAAGTAGGGTAACAGACAGGTTTGTAGGCCATCTTGATCTCACTTACTTTTTTCTGGTCTGTGCCCAAATTTTCCATGGGACAGAAATCAGGACTTTGTGATAACTACTCTAAAACATCAGCGATTTTGTAGTTAAGAGATTTGTAGCTATTTTGTCTATACAGTTATTGGTCAAACTTTTCATTGATCATTTGGAAGATCTATTTGTGCCGATGTTTAGCTTCCCGGCAGATTTTTTAAGATGAGGTTTTTCACATTTTGGATGGTATATGATAGCATCATGTTCCCATAGAATCTAAACTTGTGCCTGGTAATCAGTGACCAATTTACTTGACCACTGTTTAACAAATTCAGTCACTTTAAAGGGGATGAATATTTATTTTAAAATGTTACATTTTTCATTAGTCATTTTCTTGAAAATGGATTTCACTTTGACATTAAAAGGTTCTGTACATTTATTAAAAAAATAAATAAAACTTTTAGTTGCTCATGATTGATTTGTAAAGGAAATAAAAAGAGTAAACCACCCACAGGTTGCATACATTTGATAACCATTCTATCTAGTTTCAATTGCATCAAGGTTTTCAAAACCACAGAAATCAAGTTGTTCCAATAGCATAAAGTCCTTTCAATGCTTTGCCACACTTGGTGTTTGAGAGTTTTCACCAGTTTTCTCTGGATGCATAGAGCACAGAACGGCTTCCTCTTGCAAATTGATGCTGAACACTTAGCCAGATAGCTGAACCTTGTCTTAAAATCTTTTGTTTCATTCTGCTTTTGTTTACTTTTGTCCTTTGTGTTTTTATTCTGTATGTTCAAGCACTGTGTTTTTTATCTTAAAGGTGCTATAATAAAGTTTGACTTACATCACAGACTTACATCAAAGTACGGCTTGAAAATATGACCCAAGATGATGAGGGATAGGAATATGTTGCTGAGTTGATATTGGCTTTAGTTATTAGGATGTTTGTAGGTTAGTAGTATTGTTAGCTGAAAATAAAATTACTATTAAAACTATAATTAAGTGACAGTGCTTTTAAGATATCTGAGTTTTTTTGTCATTGCTCATCCACTGAGAACACCACTTTACACGTACAGCAGACCATGAAAGCAAGACAGGAATATTTAAACCACCAGAGAGCACAATGTGTTAAATACAGCTAAACATTATACTTTAAAACAGTGAAAGTAGGGATTTTTGGACATGGTTTGTCCTCACTGCATGCAAAGGGAAACTACAAGTACAGCCCTCGCCTCAAGCAACTACTATCTACCTAGCAGCCAAAGGTGAGCAATCTCTTAGCTTGAAGTTTGCACCCTTCAGAATGGTCTTGTTTGTGTTTTTACATCATGACCAGCTGAGCAGATTTATTAGACTGCCAGTATTTTATTGGCCAGTCTGATTATACTTGGCAGAATAGCCAAAACATTAATACCAGGGTCTATGTTTTCATTTATTATGTCAATCACGCACAAAATCTTCACAATAAAAGCCTAATCCACATATATTGTGCTCTGGACAAATAGTGGCAGAGTGAAATACAGCAAGTGACTGTAGCCAGCAGAAAAAGATCAGGAGATGACAATGGTAACATAACACTTAGGTTTACAGTGAATGCAAACCTAAGTGTTTGCACTTTTCATCTCCTTGGACAAGCTGAAATTGGCTATATTGTTTCAAGTTCTACAAAAAAATGTAAAAAGCTATATACAATTTAGAAATGGAATAAGCTGATGAGGCTCACAAGTAACCAATATTTACAGTTTAAAAAGTTTTACTGTTTAGTAAAAAATGCACATCACTCTGAATCATTTTCATTTTGTCTTGAGAGTCAAGCAGACAAGCAGTTTTGAGTAAATGTTACAAATTGAGTTAATAAACTGAACTCGTAAATGAAAAATTAAATTAAAATTATTGATATTTTTTGTCATATTGCCCTCTGCCCCCAACAAGAAACTAAACCTATTTCCTGTTGTGAAAAGCAAGGACACTTATGGAGTTTGAACTAAAAAGTTGTCAGTGTCTTATAAAATAAAGTTTTAAAACTATGCTTGGCAAGCTATGAGCACCAAATCAGTTAGACTGCAGTGCTGCCAACGGAGCAGTCTGAATAATGAAACTAAAATTAGCTTGTTATACTCTCAGTTTTTATAATGATTTTTTGGAGGTTGGATTTAGTTTTGTCAGTTATGTCTCATTGTCATATGTACAACCCATTCTACCTCAGCCCATGCTTTCCCATAGCAGTTCAACATTCAATTAATTAGTCTCTCACCTGTTGCTTGCACCAGTAACTGCATATGCTCCCAGGACTCCTGCAGTCATCGTCAGATTGTTCTGTTGCCGAGACCTCTGTCTCGCTGAGTTTTTCTGTTTTCCTCTATTTCCATTTAGTGTTTGCTGTTTGACATTGTTTTTCTTTAATAAAATACCTTTAAAATTGTTATGAGGTCAAAACAAAGATAATGTTTTACACAAAGATTGTTTTAATTGAAATAATCTATCCATTTCAATATTTTAGCATCAGTATGAATAAAGTACCTCTCTTTGCTGATTTTATTTTATTTTTTTACCCTACGTTATTATGCTTTGAGATCTTTATAGTGGCACAAGCCTCACATGAACACATGCACTCTAATAACTATCTGCTTTTCACCATTACGACTACTAAAACATAAATGTAATTCTCAGTATAAGTTGATCTCCTTCAATCTAGAATATAGTGGAAATTAAACAGCTTTGAACTGTGAAACATTCAAGTCCTAAATAAAATATTTTTACAATTTAGAGACTTGAAACAGTACTTTGTAATCCTTGTTGAGTCTTAAAATGATCAAATAAAATTTTATTTAATTCTTAATTAAATTCTTGAATTTGTGGTTCCAAAGAACAATAACATCCAAACCTTTCAAATTAAAATGATAAAACTCTTTCTTTGGTTCCTCCCCAAAATAAATGGCAAATTAAAGTGAAGCAGATAAACATTACTTGCTCTCTTGGAGGTTTTCCAAAGACTGGAAATGGGTTTTATGAATCATAACTTGCATTTCTTTTACTAATCATTTACACCATGAAGCCTGGCAATTATGAAGCACCCTGGGGAACCACTGCTAATCCTGATCAAGATGTTTTCAAACATGAAAAGACCGGTAAAAGAAGTTGATGATTGCATAAAGGACTCAAGGGGAAAACAGTGATTATCGGTTTTACAAATCTCTGGAAAGCAAAACGTGTTATACTTTTTTTTTTTTTTTTTTTACAAAGTTTTCTCCTCAGCATGAGTGAATATGAAAAGCTAAAGTCTGATGAAAGTCTGGTCATCACAATAGAGCTACCCATGTGTCACTTGTTCATTGTAGGGTTTCTTGTCAAGAGTGATTTGTGATCTTAAAAAGGCCAAAGTTGTGTATTTGAATAGGACTCAATTTAATAACATCTGTTTGTCTGCTTAGATGATTGATGAGGTGTCAACACAATATGACAGCTGAACCTCTCAAAATGCCAAACACAAAACCTTTAAGATCCATTATGAGTCACTAATTAAACTAATATGCATGCTTTTCCTCCCAGAGAAAATCCACATATTCAAGGGGAGAACAACATCCATCCATCATACTGATTAGTGCAGGGTTGCCAAAGTGCTGGTGCCCATCTCCAGCTGTCATTGAGCGAGAGACTGGTTACACCCTCCACAGGTCACTAGTTAATCATAGGGAGCCACAGAGGACAAACAATAACATAATAGTCACGTTTTTGGACTTTGAAGCCAGATTACCTGGAGCGAACCAATGCATGCAGCAGGAGAAAACTCAAGGCACGTTATTAAACTTCATGAAAATTGAATTTTCTATACGTTCAATGACATGACCTATTCAGATATGACAAAAATCAAAAACAGAATAAATTGGAGGGACAGTAAATACCTTTTTATTGCACTGCTCTACATCACCTATTCTTTTAGTTAAGTTATTAACCAACATCTTCCTCCTTCCAATTAAATATCCATTCTGACTTCCTTGTTCCTAACTGAACCCAATTATCATCTTTCTTCTCTTTCTGCTTCCAGCTCTGACTCATACAGCACCGCAACTTTGACTGCTATCAAACTAATTTGTCAGACATTATTGACCTGCTGAATAAACCTCAATCCTTTGGAGCGTAAGAAGATGACACATCAAACAAAGGCTTCCCAGTCCAAATATTTGCCAGATAACTCGGCATTCATTCTCCTTCCTCTCAGTTGTGAGTCACCTAATGACCTGCACTGAGGGTGTTAGCAGATGTATTACCAAGATCTACTGAGATGAATCATCGTGTGGCATCAATGGAGGAAGACATTAGAAAGAATTTCTACACTGCTGACACATAAAAAGAAAATTTAACAATTTGGTAATTTGGCCAGAAGAGCCATAAAACCACACTTTTTAAATAATTAATATTCCTGCAACAAATGTCCAATTAAAATTTTCTTGAGAGACTCTGACTTGCATCTCATAAGTGTAGTACAGCTGCTCATTGAACATGCAAAGTGGCTAGTATTGCAAATTAGCGCTAGCTGCTTATTGATTTTACCACTGTATGTAGGTGTGCGTTTCTAACCCTTTAAATGGATTTATTAATTTCATAAACAATCTGGATTCTCCACAGACAACACACTGCTGCTGCCACTGGCATACCAAAGTCTTTTTCTATTTACCTTCTTCATTTTTCCACCTTCTTCTCACATCCCCTCCTCCTCCATTTATCTTAAATCGTCTCATCAGCTCGTCTCTCTCCTCCAGGCCGCCTCTTCTTATCTTTTCATTTGCCATTCTAATTTTCTCTGTCTATTTCACCACCATCTACCATTTCTCTGAGAAGAGTCATTAACCTTAAGTCTTCCTTACAACTAACATGAAACATGAAGGGCCAAATGATATGATAGATTATCTTGTTTATCGTGATCTGATATGAAAAAATGAGAACCAAAAGCTGCGCACGCTGCAGCACACTGAAAAATTACAGTATAAGAATTTTTTTTTTTTTTTTTTTATCTGCATGTTCTGACACTTTTGCTTATTTTATTATTTTTTTTGGAATGACTGCTTATCTTTAAAAGCCATAGGTCCAATAAAAAAATGTCAAATTTTCAGATTGAGTGGTTTCAGTCTTTTCATGGCACCATTCTGAAAAAAGCACTGCCACACCACACTGGGGTAAAAATGTTTTGTTTTTGTTTTTTTTCCCAGGAGCCTGGCCATTTTCCCAAAGTATGTCTTCCTTTCTTTTCACACACTTAGCTTTTAGTCATCTCTGCGCAGCCTTGTGAACAGGATTGAAACCCTGATGTCTCAAAAAATGTGCTCACCAATCATTGTCCATTTCAGCAAAAACTGCATTCCCCACAAATAACTACACAGTTATTTGTGCAGTTTTTAGTCAAACCAAAAAGGTAGAATTACAAGATATTCCCAATTTATACATCAAAACATAAGCCTATTTTAAAAGACTATCAAGACTTTGATGTATTTAATGAATTAATAGGGGGGAAATAACCAATAAGACTTGATAAGGGTTTGGGTGTCATTTTTTGCAATAAAAATGCATGTCATTTTCATGTGAATTATTCTATCTTGCAACTTTTATCTCTTTAAGCAAATATTCATGGAGCACATTGATTCAGTTTCCTACTATACGTACCGGTACACTTTTTTTATTTGTCTATTGTATCATCTAAATTATGCTCTAAACACTGTTTTTCCAAGAAAGTTGTACCAATACCAATGTGCATTGTGTGACAGTTCCACCTTAGTTTAAAGGGGAGATTTTCTCTGCTTTGACTGAAAATTGAAAATCACTAGATTTTCAATTTTCTGTAAATAATAAAAAAAGAAAACTTCAAGACATCTTCTGACTGGCATGTCATCCATAAGACAAATTGAGCACAGGTCAAACTCTGAGATGAGTACTCAGACCTTTAATCTTTTCTTTGCTGGCATAAAATCTTCCTAATTTCAGTTTATGAATTACATGACTCCAGCAATAGAAAGAAAAACCTCTCAATGAAATAAAAATGCATAAGTAAGCACAAATATTTCTATCTATATGTTTTAGCAAACTAATATTGACTAACTCATACCTGAGTGTATCAAAACATTGAAGGACAAAAAAAAAGGTCTCACTTAAGGCATTTCAAACAAATATTTTATTTTTATTTTATTGTGGTCACACTGAAATATTATTGCATTTATTTATCATCTATGGCTAGCTGAAGCTTTTCCTACTGCATATTTTAAATATGATTTTATTTAATTTCATCTTATTTTATGGTCTTTAGGTTTGTATCTAGTGGTACAATTGTGTTGTGTAATATGACAAATCTCTAAACACATGGACATTTTCATAAAGAGACATGACCATGTGCTGAATATCCGCAGCCTTTTACATGCAAATGATTCACTTCTCCTCGGTCGTTTATGAGAAAATAAAAACAGAATACTTTATAGTATATCTCCATAAACAGAACTGGGACCTGAATAGTACATTTTAAAATTCATGATAAAAAGCTATATTTCATAAAATGCTTAAATATTTCAGTTGTTAATTGCCTTTAAAGCCATCAGCCCACACAAACATTTAAACATGTAAATTATTTTCTGACTGCAATCTTTATAGATTTTGTTGAACAAGGGAGCTTGTGCCAGGGTCTTAAAACATTGTTGTATCGTACTGCTTATGACTTATTCTGCTAAATGCATTTGGCTTGACTATGTGTAAAGTCATAAAACAAATTAAATTTATTGAGTTTCCTGGAAGAAAACAACATGTATCACAAATTAAATAAAATTCCTCCCTTCCGCATCTAAGCAGAATTAAATTTTTGTTCTTCAACAGTGGTAGTTAAGCTTTTAAAAGCTGTATGAAAAAGTACTTCTAAATTGAGTATTTTTTGCTTGTGACCAGATAAGACACAAGGAAGAAAAACACCAGGAAAGAAATAGAGCAAGCAGAACGACACTTCACACTATTGCCATGTGAATTTGTCAGACCAATTTCCTCTGATTGTGTAGCAGCAGGAGCTCATCCATTTCATTCAATTTCCAAAGACATCAAGCCGACTATTTGTGATCCACAGTGAAATATAACTAGTAATAATCCTTTTAACGAAACCACATCAAATCTCTCACTATGATAATCCGTTAGGCATGGTGTTCCACCACAACCGCACCATCTGTACACGCTTCTGTCTTGTGGCATGCATAATTAAATTGTGATGGTAATTTGTTGCATTGCCGGGCTTGCCATCGTCTAAACTATTAATGTGCTGAGGATTCACACTCTCACATAATGGGGTGGGACGTAGCATGGTTGTGTATTATGGACAAGACAAGCCTAATGTGCAAAAGGAAAATAGAAAATCACAGCGTGTCAAAACAAAGGAGCTTGTTTTCAACACAGGAATGCAACAAACCCAAGAAAACGTACTGTATACAGATCTTTAATTAGTCTTTAATTGACTGCATGTCTTGACATTCATACCCCTTGAATGTTTTCACATTGTCAGATTTTCTCACAGGACAGCTACAAATGTACTTTATTTGGATTTTGGCCCCCTAACTGCACAATTGGTATGTCTCTACTAGGTTTACGCATTTATAGCAAATAGTAATTTCTTGCTCTTTTGTCTTTCTAAAACAGCTCAAGATTAGTTGGGTACTGTGAATATCAGTTTGCAAGTATTGCTACAGACCATCAATTTGAAATATGTTTTGAAATTTGACTGGGGAATTCCATTTATTATTGCAGCTATATGAGCACTTTTACATCAATCTTCAGTCCTTCCTTGGTGACAAGAGGTAACTGATGGTGTTTAGTCTGATTTGTATAATATGTTTGTTTTATTTACGGCTTTTGTCTGCCTAAATCTTGATCTTTCAAACCCTTTGGGGCACACAATTGTACGCAAGTTTACATGTAAAATAACTGAATCACTTATTGATTGATGTAAAATTGCAATCATCTCAGATGTATTTTAAAACATTTGCACCTCTTTTACCCCCTCTTTCTGTGTGACACAGATTTACTACACTTTTGACCAACGAGAAATAAGACTTAAATGTAATCAACTTCTGTGTTGTTCCCATTAAGGTAGTCTCAACCCAATTTAATCATTATGTGATGGTTTTGGATTAATGTTGTATACACTTTGCAAGTGCAGTAATCAATGAAGGGAATAAGGAAAGATTTAATGTACTTCATTTGGCTTAGAAAGTACAATTGCTTCAGGATTAATATTAAACATAATAATGAGCCAAAGTCTTTGTTTACCTCAATTTGTTCAATGTCTGCATCTAATTTCAATGAAGTTACTAAGGGTTTGTTTACCTGATACCAGTGATTAATGCCATTCCTGATTAGTGGCCTAGTTAGACAAATCTACATCAGCAGCAGTGAGATAAAAAGCATCTCTTTAACAACTCTCTTGAAAAATAATTTAAATATTGGCCAAATAATATTCTGGTGGTAATATGCAAAGCTACAAAAACATCAGCTATTTAAATACTTCTTGATTACTAATTTCTTTTAAGCGATAGACCTATGGATGGAAACATTGATAAACAATAAGATAAAGTTCATAGCTACATAATAGTGTCAATGAAGTCTTATCTCAGAAATTATTTATTGATTAAAACATGCCCAGGTAGTCCCCAGTTGTTGCTGTGGGAGATTTACATTGCAAAGTGGCATCTTAGCACAGCTGCATCTGTCTGCATGGTTATGAATATATGCACAGAGCATTATAACTGAATGCTCTTTTCACAGCAGTGATCACAGAAAAATTGCTGAGTTCAACCTACTTGGATTCAGTATAAGCCTCTACTTGCCAAACTGCAAATGAGCCCAGAGGTTTCACCGTTATGATAAGATGTACAGTACATGATCTGAACACAAAGCTATAAACTCTCAGTTTGTTGATTCTCCCTTGATGATGTTCTGGCATTGTGTTTTATATTATGCTTGATAAACAAGATTAAGCTGTAAGTTTCAGCAAATAGCTTACTGCACTAGCTTTTTTCACATCAGAAGGTGGCAGAGATAATCAACCATGAATAAAAACAAACATACTGTAAAATGCTATAGTACAATTTAGTTTTCATGAATCTTGGATAAAAACAACAGTTTTTATTCTTGAAAGATAAAACCTGGGCTTCATTTATTCTTTTTGTTTTCAGTCTATTATAATGTCAGACTTTCCAAAGGATAATATAGAAAATAAATGACAAAGCAAGAAAGGGAAGATGACAATCCAATATGTGCAGAAATGCATGCACAGATTTCATGGCTTAATGAGCGCTACAGCTGTTTGACAAAAGGGTTTTATTTCCTTCTGCTGAACTGAACACAATCATCTGCCGTTAATATCTAATAAAATACATTCATGTTCCACCACCATCTTCATGAAATTTGGTTCAGGATTCTTGAACCAAAAGCAAAAAGTAGACAGCCCTAAGTTGCAGGAAAGGAGATTAAATCTATGTGCAAACACTTTAGTAACTGAGATGTTAAATCCAAGCTAATGATTTGATATCAGTAGCTTTCAATGTTTTTTGATGGCCACAAAAAAGTGAAATTTGTCAGTGTTTAAATTAGCAAATGCCTAGAGAAAAAACAAAAAAGCAAAATGCACCTTGGAGCAAGGCCAATAACTCACAAGTAAACATCCATTTGCTTTATATCTTACTCACTACCCCATTTATTAGTAAGTGGTGGTCAAAGGTATGAAACTTTTTTATTACATTGAATTTGAGACCAATGTTCACAAGACTGCCAAAAAGGCAAGGAGGCAGTTCCTTCATAACTGCAACCACATTCACTTAAGCCACATGACTTAAAAATAACATTAAATGTAGCAACATATGAGCATCACAGATCTAATTATGGACAATAATTTTCAAATTAATGAGTTCCATAATCTATATCATAACCTATAAAACTTTATCTAAAGTATATTTATCCCCTTCCTGAATGAAACTGTCATGTTTAAAGCTGTTGTCATGTTCAAAGTTTCAAGCATATAACCATTCTGTTGACACAATCCTTTTTTCAATTAATTTTTAAAAAGACTATTTTTAGCTATCTTAGCCATCACTGGCTAAATGGTAAGCTGAATATCTTCATCTCACATTGGGTGTGTCACCATTGCCTTGAAGTAGAAAACAATTAACATCTATGCTAGATGGCTAAGTTTGACCTTAAGTTTTATTCTAAATCCAAATTTTACCAGTTTTGCTTATTGCAAGTGACAGCAGTTAAACTAGTTGCTTTTTGGCTTTAATTTTTGTTTAAATACATTTCAAGACAATAATTTTAAAAATAATCTTAAAAATAAGATAAATAAATGGAAGTAAGTTGTTGGTTTGCAATTGTTTTCATGATTGTTTTCATGATTGTAAACAGAAGGCTGAAGTTGTACATGTCCTGTAAGAAATTGTTTTATTCTTTTCTTGCTGAGCTTCTGTAAAGTGAGAATGAAAGAAGCAAAGATCTGAGGGGAAAAAAAACTAAATTGAGGCAAGTTAACAGAAAAATATACTCAGAGCCATTGTTAGTGGTGACTGTGTTTGTGTGTGGAGAGAATAACAGAGTGTTTTGCATGATGACAGCAGCATGCAAGAAGCATGGTTTGTCATTTATCATTTAGAATGCCTGCTTGTTAGAACATGCACTTGAATAGTCACTCTGAACTGCGAGAACCAAAAATGAGGAGATGCATTTTAATATCACATCAGCACTACAACACAATGTGAGTGCACACACAAGCATATACTGCATTCAGGACTGCAACACTTTGCAACAAAAAATATTTGCCATATACTCTTTTTCTGTTTGTCTGTCAAACATTTATTTGCCAGATAATCAATCAAAGTATGATATTGGACAAAGAGAGCCTAAGAACAAAATGAAGATTTCAAATGATTTTATCTATTAGGAGGAAAAAAAAAAAAAGGTTTCTAGTCCAACCTGGCTCTACGCAAAAGAATGACCAACCTTAAATCATCAAGTTGAATTTCAAAACAAATTTTCACCAGCCACATTCAAAGCTGATTACTGAAAAACTTGTAGAATCACAATATCACTTAAGTAAAACACAACTTATCAGACAACTTAAAGTAAGTTAAACAATGTCAAAAGCAGCACTCTGTGCCCTGATCTGAAAAAAGTCAGTGTCTATCTATCACTCTGGAACGGGTTACATGATTAAGCTTTGGAACAGCAATTATCCACAAAAAAAAAAAAAAAAAAAAAAAGTCTAATGGTCTAAGGGAAAAATTATTTTGTGGAAAGAGGTTTACAAAAACTATAAACTTTTCAAATTATGTTTAGCATTTATCTGAAGAGGTGAGAAGGTTGTTGTTGCCATATAGTGGTAGACCCAGATTCTCTGCTTTCACTTCTTGAAAGACGTCTGTCACAACATATAAAGGATAGTGGGTAACACCTGGCCAAGATCACAACATCGTTTTTCTTTATTGTCTTCTTTGTTTTAAATTAGGTTAGGTGAAAGTAGTCAAAGACATTTTCAGAAAAATTGAGGTCGATTCTCAAATGCGCACTTAGCCTGATTATAAAAGAACAATTGAATGACTAGAAAAAGTACAATTGGCTTAATTATCCCTCCTCATGCGGATAAAAAGTGGGGATAAAAAAAACGTAGCAGAACCGTCCTGTGGAAAGAGGCGAACGGCATTAAGGAAGAGAACGGGGCCATTTTAATGAAGTTATAGCAGCCATTACATTGTCAGGAGCCCTCGCCTTCGTGCCCACGGCTGCGTCAGCTTCCTTGTTGCGTGGGAGTGCATAGCAATGTATTTGTGAAAAAAAGACTTCTTTATTGGCTTGATTGAAACCAGTGAGGAAAACGAGCTGTTTTCCTCTGTCACTGAACTGATGTTATTTCCTCACCAAATGTTCAAAGTGAAAGATGAGGAAACTTAATGACAGTGATTGCTTCCGATTAGCAACATATCACATTGAAGGAGTAATATACGGAACGACTGAAAGGAATTCAGGCAAGTATGTTCAACTTTCTCCTAGAACATAGATGGAAATACAATCCTCAAACTTTTAAAGACTTTTAAACTGCATCTATAATTTGGACTCAGCTTGTAAAAAGTCACATTTCATCAAATGAAAATGTAGATGCAGTTGCCCTTTGAGAGAAATACAGGTTCAAGCATGAGTGGTTACACAGGGTGCTACACCAGCCAAAGCAGGGAATTATAATTAAAACATTCATTTACTCTATAACCAGATGCTGAGTAGAAATTAGAAAGTGCTTTCACAATATCTAGTTATAAACTGGCGTCAGATATATTGCTGTGCAAAATATGAATATTTCTCCTTCACACTTTTCTTCCAAGTTATAAATACGAATGTAGAATGTCATGCACTCTAAAAACAGTGTGTATACATTGATAAAGGGTGTGGAATCCACTTGATTCTTTTGCATTTGGACAGGGTAAGTACCTTTTTTTTAAATTTCTTTTTAAAGTGGTCTAAAATTATGAGCTGAATTAATCAGAGAAGAGATCAGCTTCTCATTAGTCCAAGATTCCAGGATGTTGAGGTAAGTAAATAGAGTAGAAAGTGTGCCTACGTAACAATCCATGAGTCTAAGTAATGCTATTGTAAACGGGTTACTGCTGCATCATTAGTACTTCTACAAATTTAGTAGAAGTGCTTCATATGTGGAGTATTTGACATCTCAATCTTCAGTCAAATGTTTTTGGAATGTCCAAAAACTGTGTGGACGTCTGCCTTAGCTGTAGCTATTTACATTGCTAAGGCAGTATTTGTAATATTGATACTAATATTGTAAATATTAGTATCAATCTGAATATAATTTTTCTTTTTCTTTTTTTGAGCACTGAAGATCCCACCAAAAGCTTAACTTTCTTATGAAATAAACATGGTGCCCAAAATAACATTAGAATACCAGAGTGAAATTATTCTAAAGCTGGACGATCTTAGTTACCCCTTTCATTAAAAACATATTATAAAACATGCTGTGCCACAAAGCAGCTAAACAGTCGGAAGAATAAAAGCTGAAGTACCTATTTGGAATCAAACTGGCTTTAACATGGTACAGCTGGATTTTTATTTTATTTTTTATTACCTCCTCATGATTCCTTCACAGGGCTCACTCGCATAATATCATGGTTGCAGCAGGAATGCCATTTCAGTCAAATTACTTCAGTTATGAATAAAACAAGACTCGACTTCTAAGGAGGAAATGTAGCCTAGAGAATCTAGAACCTGGTGTATGTGTTTGTGTAAAATTATAAATGAGAGAAATATATGCTTATGTGTTTTTTGAGCATATTGAGCTCAACTAACTGAATCCATCACATTTTATTTAAAATTAAATCAATAATCCTAAACTTACAAGGCTTTGACTAATAGTTACTTGTGTTATCTAATCACATCATGTCTGAAAAACCCCTGTGATTGTATTTACTCATGTTGATTTGAGAGTAAGTGAAACCCCAGAAAAAAAAATTGATTAATATTATTATTATTTGAAGACTTTATGGCCAATATTCTGCAATGTTACTACAGGTTTGTTGGTTGCTGTCTAACTGGCATCACTAGAACCTGCTGCTAATCCAACTGAACATGTCAGGTACAGATGGGTTTGGTGCAAACATTCAGCAATTACAAGACAGATGCATATTAGGTGATTTTAACAACAACAAAAATGGTTTGCAACAGTTTTTCACTAAAAACAAAAAAGCTTTCGATCGCTAACAGAATTTTCTTAAGTTACAAATGACTAATTTGAACATCCAAAAGTCATACTCACATTTTGACACAAACAAGTGGACACACACAGAGAGACACATGCAGTCAGGATATAAAATGTGGATACTAGCCATTCACACAGACAGCACCTGTCAGCTGGTGTTGTGGGACAGCCAAGGGCTTGTTTGTTTATTTCTTCCCCTCTCTCTCTTTCTCTCACTTTCTCCCTTTAGCACAGTGTGTTTGTGTGTCTCGATTCGAGATCTCCATTTTTTCCCCACTCAGTCCCGCTCACCTCTCCACCTGCTGTTCTTTCCTTCAGCACATTCCAACTCTCTGCCTGTCTCTCTCCGTACCCGACCATCATACCTCCATCCATTAGATCTCTTCTCTCCTTCTCTGCACCTGTGACTGAAAAGCAGACTTTCTCAGTCTCTCTCTGCCTCCCTGCTCATTACATCCCCGAGGCAGCCACTCCATCATCGAGAAAGGCCAGAGATAAACTACAAGAGTACACCTGTGCCCTGCATGAACGCCGTACCTAGACTCAGTGACTCGGCCAATTCAAAGCCAAATAATGGGATCAGCAAAGCTCAGTCTTCAGACGAATCAATGTGACAGCTTTATCTCCTAATACCTGTTCCGGATCACGATATGGGCCTCATTAGCAAATGAGGAAAGCAATGATCAGTAAGAAAATAGGAAAACATTGATGCTGCAACAATATGATTGTGAGGGATTAAGTATACAAAGCTCATTTAGAGAAAGAACAGGTGAGAGTTGGATAAAAAAATATATTTGTCTTCTATCAGCAAAGAGCTGCTAAATGTGAAATGAAGCAGGGGAAAAAAGAACAAAATAAACACTTTACAAAATTCAATAAATACTCAGGTTTACATTACTAATCACACAAGTAGCAAGTCAGTAGATGAGTTGAAAGAGTAAACCTTCCCTATGCAGGACAATACTTTTCCCACAACAAAATACTTAAGAAAAGAGTTATTCCTCAGCACCACTGTCTTCAAAACCCACATTAATATTTTATGACACCTATCCAACACTTTAAAATTTTATATTTTGTTAAATTTTAAATCTTAAAAGTAAGTTTGTCTGTCCTCATTTAAATAAAATAAGTTTTGACCCACAGTTCTAGACTTCCATATGAAAAATAGATACTTTAACATGAATGTACACCTTTAATAGCTACATAAAACTAATTGCATCATTTAAATGCACTAATCAAGAAAATAAAATTAATCAAGTGTTTCAGGAGTGGATGAAAGTAGCCATGACAGAATTAGAGAAAAATCATAAGACCCACTGGACACAGTCATTGACAAAGGTACAGCAAAGGAAAGCAACCTCCAGAGAAATCAATAATCAGCGACAAGGTGAGAGTGAGTAGATAAGGAACCTCTCCATCATCAACGGATCAATGTTTTGAGTTTGTTACTGATGCACAAGCAGTGCAAACTATACAGTCATAGTTATTAAGCAGGCAAAACTACATTCAAACTAGAAAACCTAATGATACGCAAGCACGTTTCTGATTTTGATTTGGAAACAGTGGTAGCTTTTCATATGGGTCCTATGGGCAGTTGTGCTAAAAAAAAACAAACAAAAAAAAAACAAAAAACTTTGAATTTGTGCATAAGAAGGCACAAATTCAATGGTGAGATGGCAGCCCTGTAGGGAGTCCCCTGACCCCCCTGAGTCTAGTTTATGTGCTGTATTTAATCTATGATTTTATTTTTTAATTTTATCTGGTGCGGGGAGGAAGAAAGAAGGGGCTTGACAAATGCAGACATAATGCAAAATCCACCGCTGGGTGGGGAATATGAAACATTCTTATTAACCAGTTCGTACTCACAGTGAAAACTGTAAAAAGAAAACACATTAAAATAACCACAAATGTCAGGACAACTTGGAAAGCATTCAAAATATTTATGGCATCTTCTCTAACAAAAAGATGTTTTTTCCATTCCTCTTGGTCCGACTTTAATTCCTCAGTACTAAGAAACATGACCAACACAGAATGAATGGCTTCATTCACTTCCTCCACTGCATTTGCCAAACTACAATCATAGTCAGACTACAATTCTAAAGTAGTTCAGAAAATCAATGTGAATCGTCCAAAACCCCTCAGTTTGTTCACATATTGGCCAGGTTGAAATTCAACTGGAGAACCAATTCTCAATGGGAGAAATCCTAAGCGAAGCTCTGACGGGAGATGAGAATTGAGCTGAATTGTGTAGAAAGACAATTGCCAGGCTGCCCAAGACCTCAGTGATGGGAAGAATTAAAGACACGGTCAAAATTCCAGCAACCTAATGTGAGAATTTTGGAAAAGGATGTCCAAATCATTTAATCCAAGTCATATGCTTGAAAAAAACAATTCAACCAAATATTACGGAAATGCGTGTACATTCCTGAATTTAAAGCTAAAAAAATAATTATTTTATTGATTATAACTGTCCTAAAATAGGAGTTTAAATTAATTTATTTAATGTTAGACAAATAGGAAAAAAGTATGTTTGTTAATAGACTGTATGTACATATTTAACTTGAACCCTATATAAATTCATAAGGTGAATTCACCGTGTGCTCCTCTGAATTCAATGCATATTTTTATGATTTGTTCAAAACATTCATAAGTTATAGAAACCATTCTATTGCAATAAATCTACAGCAGACTTTATACTCCATGCTAATACACTTGAGATACTTGCAGCTTGATTATAATTTGCATTGAACATTTTAAGTAATTCACCTATAAGTTGCATGCAAGGAAAAGAAAGCACAGAAGAGAAATGTTAAAGCTCTGGTGTTTGCTTGTGCTGCTGTTTCTGTTTCTGCAGAAGGGCTTTAGGTCGGACTTCATGAATCTCATCTAATAGCTCCACTGTGAGTCTATCAGGTTAAAATACAACCTGGCAAAACCATTTAATGTTTTAGTCTGACCTAGAAAAAAAATTACTCCATTTGTTATTTCTGTCCTAAATGGAATAACAGAGATAAGTTTTATTTGTTTTTGTAACATAATATAATCTTTTTAATCTTAAGTTTGGAAGTTAATCATATTTGATCCAGAATGTATCAGTTTATTTATTACTGCAATCAATGATGTGCACATCCTCCCATATTAACAGTGTAGGTTCTGCAGTAAATCTAGTTAAGAGCAAGAAGCCTGAAAACTGAACTACTAAACAAATCAGCAAAGATGAAAAAGATGTAAAATATCCTTTTTAATACTGTAAGATCCAATCAAACATATGGACAGAGCTTGTACTGTGCCTTGCACAATTATTCATACTTTTTCACTTTCATTTTGTAGCATCACAGCCACAAATTGTTGTGCATTTTGCCAGAATTTTAGGTGATAGACCAACAAATAGAAAAACATAATTGTCAAGAGGAAGGAAAAACAAATAGCTTTGTACAAGTTGTATAACTAAAACTCTACATAGGATGCATTTATGTTCAACCCTCTGAGTCAATAAGAAGCATCTTTAGTTGCAATTACTATTGCTTAAATTCATTCAGTCTGAATGGAAAGAATCTGCAAACATTAATGTAGATCTAACTAAATATTTCTGGTCAATGTCCCAATGAAAGGTGAATCTCTGCTCCTGTCCCAAGATTTTTGAAGTCATTATAGGATTTATCTTTATTCCCCTCATCCTTTTACCTATCGACCATGGCTAGATTCCCTCTTCCTGTATATATATATAAAGATCCCCATTGCATAATGTGCAACCTTGTTATAGAGTGTAAATTATGTGTTCAGCTTGATGTGAAGTCTTGGCTTTCCTCCCCACACAGTATATGAAACAGTGTGTGGAATATTTCAAGCACATTTTGGAGTACAGCGCCAAAAAACCTGAGTATTGGGGAAAAGTTTCATATCTTCTCCCACTCAGTTTAGAAAGTGAAACTCATGATTCATTATACACCAAAATATGTGGAATATTTCAAGCCCTTTCTTGCACTTTGGATGATTATGACTTACTGAAAATGAGAACCCAAAATTCAATCTCATTATAGCTTTTTTATTGAAAGATAAGTGGAGGGAACAAGTGTACTAGGTAAAGATGCACCAGCAGCAAAGATAATCACAACCCGGAGTACGATGCTTCATTTAAACCTTTGTCATATACTGTGACACAAAGCAAATGAATCTACAGAAGTAATCAGAGCACAGATCCCACATTAAGCACCACAAGAAATTCAGCAGAGATGGAATGGAAATGTAGAACGTTGTTACTCACCTAAGCCTGGTGGATTCTCCGGACACGGTGGCAGCGGTTTGGGAGAAGGTGTCTGATTGTTCTCAGGCTGCAAGCTCGGGACCAGCTGTTCAGCAGCAGCCAGGTAGGTGGCTGATGTTGCATTTGGTCTTGAAAGGTTGTAGTAGTAATAATGATGTCCGCTGCCCGTTCCGCTCCCATTATTCCTGGACCCATTTCTACCGTTGTTGAAGCGGCTGAAAAGGTCGAACCGCTGTGAGTAGACATCGAAGTACAGGATCATCATGATGAGGAAGTGGAGCAGGCAGAGCAGCAGGACGCCTTTGCAGATGCGCTCCAGAGTCCGGCCCAACATCAGCCGGGTCATGGCAGACAGAAGAGGCCGTCCTGTGACGACCAGCCACGGCAACGCTGGCGTGGCGCGGCTATATGAGTGCCATCATCCTATTGTTTCTGCAGGTGATATCAGCTGCTGCTAAATCACTTATGAGCTCATGTGGATTGTTGATATTCAGTTCACTGACTTCAGCATAAACTTTGGGTCTGTCATTTTCACTAACATATTTTGCAGAAGACGTTCTAACGGTAAAAGATTCTTCTCTGAAAATCCACTTATCCTGACATGTAGATGTGCCAAGTGGCAGCAGAAGCATTGAGGTTCTCCATTTTTAGCACAGTTCAAGAAGTCAAAGATATGTTTCTTATGTTGATGATTTCCAAATGATTGGTGAATGAAATGATGACACAAATGTTCATCGGTGAAGAGTATCTGCTGGTATGTCCATTGGAAAGGCTTTTTCTCTCATGGCACCAAGAAGATAGTCACAGACCTGAAGAGGGAAAGAAAGAAACGGTGAGGAAACCATGTCAATGGTCAAAAAAGTCCTCTGAAAAGTTTTGTCTGTTTTTACTTTTAAATATTTCAGATCAAACACATTTTAATATCAGACCAAAGCAACCCGAGGCAATACAAACTGTAGTTTTCAAATTTCTTTTTTTATTATTAAGGAAGGAAAGCAAAATTTTCCAATTGGAAATATGTGATAAACCAGATTTTTCATTTAATTTCATTAACCACACCCAGACCTGATTTCTGTCTGACTTGTAGAATCAAAACTCCACTTAAAGTAAAAGATTTCTAAAAGCAACACACACCAATTTAAAGAAAATTAAGAAAAAATGAGAAGAAGTCACTTAAAAATGTCAGCCTGAAAACAAGCAATTTCTTAGAAATTAGAACAAAAGTAAACCACAGAGAGAGTCATTATCCACAAATTAAAAAAACATGAAATAGAGGTGAACCTTCCCAGGAGTAGACAGCCTGCCACAATTATTCTAACAGAGAATAAGCTAGTCATCCAGGAGGTCAAAAAATAACCCAAAACAATAGCTAAAGCACTGCAGGCCTTGGATTCACATAAAAATGAGACTGAACAAAAATTACATACATTTCAGAGTTATTGTATACCACTGCTGACTAAAAACAAAACATTTGCCAAAAACATCTAGATTATTTATCCCCAAGACTTAGGAAATATACTCTGCTCACTGGCGTCAGAAAATTTAGTCTGTATGGAAGACAGTTACTTCAGGCACAAAGCAAACATTGCATTTGAGAGACAGGGCATCATACTGACTGTCTAACATGCTTGGAGAAAGTGTTATGCCCTGGGTCTGCCTTACCTCTTCAGGACCTCAACAAGTTGCCTTCATTGATGGAACTACAAATTATTTTTACTAGTAAAATCTCATGACAGAGAATGTCTGGTCAACACTTAATGACCTTAAGCTCAAGAGCAATTAGGTTTACACAGGACAATGTTACAGTGGCTGAAAGCAAGCAAAATTACATTTTTCTCTGGAGTGGCATGTCAATGTCTGAACTTAAATCTGATTGATAAACTGTGCCATGACCTTGAACAGCCTGTTCATGCTGGAATACTGTCCGATATGTCTGAATTAAATTCATTCTGCAAAGAAAAGTGGGCCATACAGTCATATCCAGACTCCATCTATCCATCGGCTAAATCCACTTATCCTTGCAGGATCGCAGGAGGACTGGGGTCTATCTCCAGTGGTCATTGAGTGAGAAGTGAGGGTCAGCCAGTCCATTGCAGTAGAGAGACATAGGACAAACAACCATGCAAACACATACTCACATTTGAGGACAACTTAGAGAGACCAATTAACCTGTCTTATGTGTTTGGAATGTGGCAGGAAGCCAGAGAGCACAGGGAGAACATGCAAAAAGACCCCCAAGTCGGGACTCAAACCCAGGGTCTTTTTTTTCTGCAAGACAGCAGCAGCATTACCAACTGCTTGATGGCAGCTGTTACCACCAGAATTTGCGCAAGCAGTCATTAGGTTTGTTTTGCGTAGCTTTTTGCCCCATTTTCTAATTTGACAGCTCATTTTTAATATCAACATTTTATTTGCTAATCTTAAAAATGTGCCAAAAAAGCAGAAAGAAACAATCTGTAAAGGGCAAATCCTTTAAATACAAAGCACTGTAATTTAAAGGTCAAGATTCATTTTCCTGTTACCATTTAAATAGTCATCCTCTTTTGCTTCCTTAAACCAGTGCAGGTGAAATGTTATTAATTTTAGAGGTGTTTTCTGACTCAGTACAGAGACTCCTTGTATTATTAGCAGCAAGAAATCGAGCTAAACACAATCAATCTTACACTGGCACTTTCAGTATTCAGTGACCTTGTTTGTGTTGGCAATGCCTGGTTGAATAGCGCTGAAATAAATGTTGAATTTTTCTCCCAGCAGAAGAACGAGTACACGTGTACTTCAAGGAATAAGAAGGAGGGAAAAAATACACAATCGATAACAAAAGCATTTACAGACGCAAACGAACCGAGAGCCTTGACTGGGGCAGTTCAGCCAAATTGACATGCCAAGTCAATTTTCCAGTCAAGTGGTTTAAAAAGCATTTATGATAAAATGAGACTGCAAGTGGGAATACACAAAGCAATGAACATATGAGGAAAGGAGAGGAGGAGGGCGCTCTTAGTGCATTCCCAAGAGCGAATTACTGAAGGGTTATAGCTTTTCCAATAAATGAGAGGAAAAGACGAGGAAGATAAAAACCCAGAATGACATCAGATTTCCTGATGAAAACCACAAGAACTTCTATAAGCTCACAATATTTTTATGCTAATAGTACTGTGAAAAGGAATGAAATCTAAAGAATATGTCAGCTCTGATTTTCTGCACGGCTGAACATTACAGACAACCCCTGGAAAAGTATTTAATTCCTAGAGAATACTAGGCCTCTGTAAGCTATCTGTGCAGAGTTTTCTTATTTTGTATAAACATTCTAATTAAATCAATGTAATCTAAAATTAAATATAAATACATGCCATCTTGGCAAAAGGAATAATCACTAATTGTATTAATTCCAACGTCAACATGTAACTTTTACATTAGATTTTAATGAATTAAATGATAGAAAATCAAGTATGTAAGAAACACTTTAAACCAATGCAAAAACGTACAGCAGCCAATACTTTTCTTTTTTACTTGTGAAAATCATAATTTAGAAAACATACAGTGATATAAAAGTGTGCATACCACTTGAATCCCCTTGGTTTATACACCAATAGCTCTGGCTTAATAAGGTCGTGCACCCACCTCACGTTCTGTGCAATTTCTAGAAACTTTCCTCCAGGATTGCTCTGCATTTAGCTCCACCTATCATCTCAGTTCTCACTACCCTATCTTACTGAAAACATCCTCCTGAATGATAGTTCAATTTCCATATTTTGCTGCTGGGTTGGCACGTTCAAGGTGATGTGCAATGTTAGCCGTCTACCTCACACTGTCTTCTGCATGTAGCGCCATCTAACCAGTGCATCTTAGTTGCGTTTCCTACAGGGCTTGTAGAAAAACTGTAAATAATTGTATTTCGCTTGAGATGTTCATAGGACATTTTACAAAGGCAAGCATGGTTAAAACTTATACATAACTATATCCATGACCTGTCTGGTGTGCTCCTTGGTCTTCATGATGCTCTTTGCTCACAATTGTTCACTAACAAACCGCTAAAGCCTGCACAGAGCAGCTGTTAATAATTAGATTAAATTACACACAGCTGAAATCTGTAGGTGACTTCTGTAGGCAATTGACTGCACTTTATTTAGTGAAATCAGAGCATATCTACCAGTTTAAATTGATATACAAGCAAAGTACACAAACTTTTGTGGCCAAAATGTAAAAATGTTTTAGGAATTTGTGTCCTTTGGCAAGATCCTCAATGAGTATCAACCAAAGTTTAGTGGAGTTTAGTTTAACAAACTGTCAGAATCTTAATCAATCTATGTACTTGTTCACATCTTGTTTTCACTAAAATTGTTAGTTTTTAAATAATTATTTCACATTTTTGGCTGATTTTGTGGTGTAGTATTACACCTAGAAATGTGTCTTTAAGTACTTACACAGAATTTTTATATTTTCAATTCTTATCTGTACATTTGTATCGTAAGATATCTTTAAGTTTCCAAACAACATATATTTGGTTATATTCAGATATTCTAACAGGTGTTTTACTAAAACCTTGTGTCAGTGTTGTGATCATCTCACTAAATTTCTGCAGATTTTCAACAGAAAAGGAAAATATTTGTGCATTTGCAAATTACACAAATCTATGATTCCTGACACTTTACATATATCACTGATGTATAAAATATTTCCTGGCCCAACACCGACCCCTGTAAGACTCTAAAACTGTTTTCTAAGAAGTCTCCTCTGTATTCTTCCATTTGTAGATATTACCTGTGGACAGTCCAATGACTGATCCTCAGGTCTGTATGTGAATAAAGCATGTATTATAGTGTGAATTAAAATAACACGATTTAACATATCAATCACACCACAATGCCTGTGCATAGTTTTTGAGCCATGATAGCTGTTTTAGAATCCCAACCAACTAGGACATTTCTTTCATAGGTAATCAGTCTGAAAGGAAGTAATATTTTGACCTTTTTTTGTCTTTCAACAAGAAAGATCCATAAGAAGAGAGTTTCCTCTACCATGCAGGTACTGAATTGCAAAGCTCAGCAGGGAGACCAGGAAAAAAAAAATCCACAGCCAGGATTGAAAACCTGTTTTGCTCAGTTGCACAGGACGTCTCAAAGACCAGTGAAGACAGAATACAGATCAGCACTTTTCCTCATATATGGGAACAAGAAACCCAGAAGGCTCCAAATCCATTTTTCTCACAGCATCTTCATTATCTAGCATAAAACTGAAGTCTTCTCAATTCTACAAGTGAGTGAGTATTGTTTTGTTTTACAAAGGTCATCTGACTCTTTTAGATTAGTTCCTGTCTCTACCACCCAGGTCTTCAGTAATTTCTCTATGGAAATATCAAGCACACCAGATTTACCTTAACATGGTAAATGTTAAGGTAAAAACTTTAAAACTTAAAGTCTAGGAATGGTAGAGACAGATAGAGACTTTGCTCCAGTCACAGAGAACTAGACCCTTTATGTAAGCAGTTTATTCCAGGATGCCTTTAAATCCCTTTTTAACAACAGCAATAAATTTCATAACAGAAGCCCATTATATCATGACTGCCAAGGAGTCCACTGAGAAATACTACAATAATAACTGCCAGTTTCTGTCTACACTAGGTTTCAGTGCTGCCTCTAAAGACAGAACAGTACAGAGGTTATGTCATCACTTTCATCATCACTGTCACCATAGAGGCAATGGGTTTTATAAGTCATGTGAAATAAAAACAGAAATGTGATGCAAATTATAGCACATTTGATTAGGTAAGAAAGTAACTAGAAATAAAAAGCTAGAAGAAAATCTGAAATAAACATTAATATGAAGTCTTTTTCCCATTTCATTTTATTTAAGATGTTACAGATTCAGTCAACTTTACAGAATGCCCCTTCTTGTCACAACCACCCTGACAAACCTTTCGTCCCCCTCTTCATGTTAACCTATAGTGTGATGGGTCTGAATTTTATTAGTGTTTATTTATGCAGAAAACACTACTCGATTTCAATGAGCCACTGTTGGGACTATCTGTGCTATCTTGTAGAGCAATGTTTGTAGAGACCGAGCAGATTTTGAGGAGTAATTGCTAGAGGTCGTGAGGAAGTACGCTCGGAAATATTGTTCTGGTCCGATACAGCAGGAGAATGTCTCACTAACATTTTCTATTCTTTTTTTTTTTTTTTCAATAATGTGAAAAATAAAATGAGATTTTCCAGACGTCAATTATTATTTCAATCTGGAAAGACTCAGACACGAAAGGAAAAACAATTAGAAGAGTTTAATGACATAAAGAAAATACAGACTTTGGCGCTCGGGCCCCGGCTGGGAACATCAATTATCGCAGCCTTGCGATGAGCTCGGATGAGCATCCCCGATGCTGAAGGGAACGTCATCTCCCCGGGACCCGACACTGGTGGTGGAGGATGGTGAAGAATATGGCCGGCTGTCCGAGTGAGTGGAGGTGAAGGGGGTGGTGGAGGGTTGAGCTCTGCTGGAAAGCTGAGGACGCCATGGATGGAGGTCCTTATCAGCTGGGACTTTGACGGTGATTGGATGTGACGTGTCTTGAGCCTGCGTCGATTGGATGGCGTTGATGAGCCGGCTGCAGCAACTGGATGATGCAGGTGGGGCTAATGAGTCTTCCATTTTGAATTTGCGCCTAGGCTTCATTTCAATCTGGAAAGACTCAGACACGAAAGGGAAAGCAATTAGAAGAGTTTAATGACAAAGAAAATACAGACTTTGGCGCTCGGGCCCCGGCTGGGAACATCAATTATCGCAGCCTTGCAATGAGCTCGGATGAGCATCCCCGATGCTTAAGGGAACGTCATCCCCCACCAAAAGGAGGCTGAGGCCGGGGCCGAGATAAGGAAGTCGGGGAGTAGTACTAGCTTAGCTTACGAGGTGGCACTCAAAATGAAGGAGGTGTCAAGGTGGTAATAGACTCAAAACATTTCCGAAGCATATAGTAATATCATCCCCCAAAACGGGGCCGGGCTGGGGCTGAGGGGATAGGAAGCGTGAGAGAGGATAAAGAGAGGGTGCGCTGGCTTAGCAAAGATAGGGCTAGAACGGAAGGAGGTGACAAGACGGTAATAAGAGAGGAAGGGAGAGAGGCAGAGGGAAGGAGAAGGCCTGAGGAGGAACATGGCAGGGCGAGGGGTGGTAAGGTGCTCGGGATGCAGGGCTTAGAAGGCGTAGCACACGGGGCTTGGGATGCAGAAGGCGGGGCTTGGGATGCAGAAGGAGGGGCTTGGGATGCAGAAGGCGGGGCTTGGGATCCAGAAGGAGGGGCTTGGGATGCAGAAGGAGGGGCTTGGGATGCAGAAGGAGGGGCTTGGGATGCAGAAGGCAGGGCTTGGGAGGCAGAAGGCAGGGCTTGGGGGGCAGAAGGCGGGGCTTGGGAGGCAGAAGGCGGGGCTCAGGCTGCGGATGAGCTAAGCGGCTGAGAACGCTGCAAAGGAAAGGGGGTGGAAATCAGCAAAGCCGACTGGAAATATGGGAGGACATGGGGAGGCAGGATAAATGGGGCGTGGGGAACTGAAAGGGAAATGGCGATAAGTGGGGACTAATGAGTGGAGGGATGCTGGTTTAGACCACCAGCTGATGACGTGGCAGAGCACGGGGGCGTGGGACGAAGGGACTCCAAAAGGGGACCAGCAGGGGGGGCTGCAGGACGAGGGATGAATGAAAGCTGAAGAAAGGAAAGGGAGATAAGGAGACAGCTATAAGGTATTGAGATTAATAATGAAATAG
>CAEFZX010025528.1:0-24553 GCA_903066825.1 Alfaro cultratus
TCTCCTTCATCTGGTCCACTTTTGACCTACAAGCAGTTTAACAGCACAGTGAGTTAGTAGATATTGACAAATATACAATGTTGCATTAGGTTAACCATATAGGCATTCATCTAAACACACACAAAGGTCTCTTAAGCACTCTTTAAAATGGCAAAGGCAAGAGAACACGACATTTGCGTAATGCAGATGTGATTTCAGTTTTGTAAGTTGGGAAATAGTTACAACAAGATTGTTACTTGAATAAATAAAATAAAAAATTACAAGGATTCAGAAACAACTGGAACTGTGACAAACAGGGACAAAGTCTCAAGTACACCTTGCCCCCATCCACTAAGAGGGCATCTCCACGACAACCCTGAGGTGCCAGCTACATGCTAACAGGTTGTTTTGGGGGGATGCCAAGAAAAAGGCCTTTTCTGACTTACCATCACAAACGTAATGATACACAGCTTGATGCCAGGAAAAACTTACAACTTAGCAAAATGTAGAAAGATTGAGACATTGTTATAAACAGTCACATAATCTGTTGAAAGATGATTCTGAGAAACTGGTGAAAATCCAGAGTAAAGCAAGTCAAGTAAGAGTTTCTTACTTAATCTCCTCCTGCAGAGCAGTTTTGAAGAGCTTCAGCAGCAGGTACTCCTCCCTCTGGTTTGAGGCGTAGTTATACAGGGTGAAGATGACAGAGTCCATGAACTTTGTAGATTTATTCTGTGGCATCTGGAAGATCAACTTGGCCAGATACGTCGGGTTGGTCTACAATGAGTCAGACAGAAAGAGATGTGTTATCAGGCAGACAGGTGGATTTGAGACAGGAATTCAGCAACAGACAAATACTGTGAAGGATTGTCACCTGTAAAAGGTAAAAGAGATGCTGATAGGCCTCAAGCTTGACTCTCTTCTCCTTGCTGAGAGCCTTCAGGCCTCCCCTCTGCTTGTTCATCATCATCATGTCGGACAACTGGCCCTTATTCTTCTTGGTCAGCTTCTTGCTGTGGGACACCACCTCCTGAAGGGTGATCTTGTTCTTCACCAGCAGGCCGATCTTGATGTCCATCAGGTTCAAGTCGTTCTCCAGCTGCTGGTTGGAACGGATGTTTGTGACCACCTCCTCACGGAGCCGCATCAGCTCTAGCTCCTCCTGGAAGTCCTGGTCACTGTGATCCAGCAGGTGGACGAACTTCCTCACCACCGCCATTGGGGGATTTTCGGCATTGACTGTGGAAAGTTTGCAGAAATGTCACATGGCCACTAAACTCAAGAGGCCATGTGACAAAGTGGGTGACCAACTTGGCCAGGCTATCCCACCTTTCATCTCCTACTTACTCAGAGTCTTGTAGTCATCCCTTGCCTTGTTAGCTCTGATGAATGCCTGGATCTTCACCACATCATCAATCTAAAGCACAAAACATTAATCAGTGAGTAAAAGACTTCAATCCACATTGATTCAGAAAGGAAAGCAACCTTTCTATTAAGTTGAAGTAGCTTAAAGATCTAAAAACATAGAGGAACAACCTAAAGATATTCAAAATCAGATAAAGTAATTGACCGGGGGGAAGGGTTACCAAGTCATTCCTAAGGGATTCCAAGAGAACCACCAGCCAAAATTACTCAAAGAGTGCATCAACAACTCATCCAAGAGAAATAAGAGCCAAGAACAACATTTTGGTGTGTTCATGTTTGAAACTCTCTGAGAGCGAATGAATTTAAACAATCAGGGAGCGATTACTTTTCATAGTCTCAGGTTGGCGTAGAACTGCGGGTGAACAAGACTCACATGATCTTCAAAGTACTTCAGACGATCTTTATACTTCTTACGAGCTTGATGCATTCGGACCATGGATTGAATCTGAAACAAAGACAAATCCATCAGTTTTTAATGCATTTTGTCTACAGTCAGGCGACAGATCACTGGAACGTCTTCCCAGTTTTACCTTAATGGCTTCGTCGGTGTGATCTTTCAGGTACTGCTTGCGATCCTGGAATGCCTTCCTCTGTTGGTAGCCTTTCCAGTGAGCCTGACAAGAAAGGTTTGGGTATCAAACTGTCTGATAACATCTGGGTTTAGTCTAGATGTTTTATAACAAATTTCTCACCTGGATGCGCATCACAGCCGGGTCCTGAGATTTCAGGAAGTTCATCCGCTTCTTCAGGCCATTTCTCACCAGGTAGCCGCGACATCGAGCTTGAAGCTTCGCGATTAGAGTCTCGTTAGCGAGCCAGAGCTGCTCCCGGTTGTAGGCGGTAGTTACCCCAGAAACGATCCCCTGATGGGAGAAAATAAACGGTCAAACAAGGCTTCCCACCTCAGGTGAGGCCCATACCTGGCAGAGCCCTACCTGGATCTCCTCCTTGTTGATCTGCGTGTTGTTTGGTTCGAAGGCCTCGGGCTCCACCCATGTGCCCTCCTTGGTCTGCAGGTTGTAGTAGTAGTTGTGTCCACCCTTCACCCAGTGTTTGACCCACTCACTGTCATTATCACCTGGACAGACGGATTGTTTTCACTTTAATTTATGCAGGTAATCCCAATGAACCATCGGGTCTCAAAAAGAAAAACAAAGATGAAGCTACAAAAATCCCACTGTTTGCTAAATGTAACAAAAGCCATGGAAGATTGTTTTTGACATTTAGGAAGATAAATATGTTTGCAAAAGATAAGGATAGATTTTTAATGGATGCTATACTCATGTGTGAAGGTGTTGATGATTGGTTCACTGCAAAACCACAAAATCTTACCAAGTATTTTTGATCTAGTTTCTAATGCAAATATTTTAGTTCACTTGAAATAAGACAAAACTTATGTTACTTTTCAGTAAGATATAGGAGCTTATTTTAAGTCAATATTTCCGTAATATTGATTAAAAAAGTTATAGTTTTATTGGCAGATTATTTAACTAAACTTATCAGAAAAATTATGTCTTGTTGTAAATGAAATTGTCTGCCAAAGGAACCAGAACTTTGACTTAAAACAAGCAGCTACAGCTTGTTTAAAAGTTACTTGTAGGTTATTTTTGTCTTATTTCATGTGAACTAAGATATTTGTACTAAAAACTAAACTAAAATCACTTGGTAAGATTTTGTGTTTTTGCAGTGTAAGCGTGCTTTACTAGTGCAGTTATCAAATAAATTGGAAATTTAGTACATGTCTGTTTTAAAAAAGAGAAATGTTCTACGTCAATTGAGAACTGATTTGTCTGTATCAGATGTCGGTATCAGATGAGAAAATCACGGATCGGTGCATCTCTAAAAAAGCTACTGCTGAAATACTGCAGGCTGTGAATGAAAAATTCTCCTGTATTTAGTCATAATTAAAAGATTTCTACATGTTGCTGCTTTATTACCTCCTATTAATGTTCTTGTCTGTCCAGGATTCTTGGACACTCCCTTCTTTGGGTGGTGCCAACAGCTGCATGCACCTGTGCAGGTGTGCATGCAGACCTGCTAGTCGAGGCTTAAACTGAATTGTTTGTTTCTGAGTTGCAACCCATTGTCTCATTCTCAGATCATTCTGTTCTTGAAAATTATTCCTTTAATCAATATACACTTGATAATTATACAGAGAAAAGACATAAGCAGTGACTCAAACTAGGAGTAGAATGAATCATTTCTGCATCTCCTCACCTTCGTTCTTCTTCTCCTCTTTAATCTTGGCCAAGTTGTCCTGATAGGTCGGCGCGCACTCCGCAGTGACGCCGTACAGACCGGCTCCTGGACTGCGCAGAGCAGCCAGAGTCTGAGCTGAATCTCCAGTATCCACCGCCTCGTTAATGGCCTGGATGGACTGGGAGACTGTTGAAACAAAACCAAACGTCAAGCATTACAATTTCCCAGACATAAACAGAAACGCTGGACAGCAGAGGGTGTGTGTGTGTGTGTGTGTGTGTGTGTGTGTGTTTCCTTACAGAGCAAGGCCTCCTTTGTGTCTTGGTTTGCCTTCAAGATGGCGTCCTGGATCTCATCCAGCCACAGCACGGCGGACGGATCCTGGGTTTCCTAAAAGATAAAAAAAAATAATAATAATTTTTAAAAAACCCATAAAAACACAGCAACGATAAAACCAAGACAAATGGTTTTTAATGTATGTTAGCACAATGTTAATTAGAAAAAGACATCAGCAATAAAGTTTGTTCTTAATGTAGGAAAGCTACAAATATAATAATTCCTAATGAGAAATTTCAAAACCTAAAGATAAATAAATAGAATAATCAGAGACAAAAAATACCCCAGGGTGAAACAAGGTGTCCCAGCAAAATTAGCACAATGTCAGAGCGTAGCAAAGCTTTCTAGAGTGAAATGTAAAGCCACAAGCCTGCCTGGCCCAAACGGGGTCAGCAACAAGTCAGTGATCAAACCACTTCAATCTTCAACAAAACGGCTCAAAAACAAGAGAATGAATCAAGATGTTGCAATGGCCTAGTCAAAGTTCAGACTAAAACACTGTGGTGGATCCTTAAGAGAGTCAGACTCACTTCATTGTCTTTAGACATATCAGAGATGCACTGCAGAACAAAGTTACTATTCATATTACATTTCAAAAACAAAATCTTACCAAGTATTTTTGGTCTCGTCTCCAGTGAAAATATTTTAGGACACTTGAAATGAAACTTACAAGAAGCTTTTCAGTGATTTATAGCAGCTTGTTTTAGGTAAATTATTACTCAATATTGATGAACAAGTTTTAGTTCCATTGGCAGATTATTTCACTTAAAACATGGAAAATGTTTTGTTTTGAGTGAAATAATCTGCCAGAGGAACTAAAACCGTTTCCATCAATATTAAATAACTATGGATTTAAACACATTTCAGTTTCTTGCTGTAAAGATACTTGTAAGTTGATTTGTCTTATTTCAAACGTTCCCAGATATTTGCACTGGAAACTAAACCAAAATACTTGTTACGATGTTGTGTTTTTGCAGTGTGTGTCACAAAAACATCTAGATGAACTATACAAGCACAAAAACAATATTATAGAATAAAATAAAATAAGAAGGGAGGCAGTATAAATACAAGTGAAAATTTTTACAATTTGTTGCTTCTGCAGCAGTTGTGCATAAATGTTTGCAAACTTGAATGAAAATTTGATAGCTGCCTAATCACAGGATTTATTTATTTTTCCCATTGCATTTTTACATTTTGGTTTTTTCTTAAAGAATCCTGACAAAAAGCAAAAGATGTGTATTTATTTTGATTCATCAGAACCAGCACACTTATTTTCCACTGCAGTGGCGCCAACCCGCCACCAGATGGCAGTCTTTCTGCCTAAAAGTTGCTTTCTAGCGCTTCTCAGGTTGCAGCGTCCCCTTTCATACCTCCCACCCCTCAGGGAACATGGAAGGAGGCGGGTAGGAGAAGGAGAAGAAGAAGAGTTAGAAGTGTGTGTAAAACTGACACCTGATCTTCATGTCTCAAGCAAAGGGGAGAAAAAAACGGGGCGTGTTGGTGGATAACATCTATACACGCGTGCACAGAAAGTAGTAAACAAACCTGAGTGTAGATTAGTGTTTGTGTGTTTGATTTGTAGTTTGGGGGACGGCGGTCGACAGGGTGTGGCGCCGGAGCAGGCAGGGCTCGGCTGGAGGAGGAGGAAGAGGAGGAAGATTGTGCAGCTTAAACTTTATGACTGCATCATGGAAATAGAGGAAGTGAGAGCTGGGGCGGTTGAGTTTCTAGAGGTTAATTAGTTAAACCATCTAACTTTTTATTCTGCACTTCATCTCACTTCCTTAGAATCTGCCTCTAGAACATTGTGTGGGATTTTTTTTATTTTTCTCAGTTACAGCAATCGGAGAAGTTGAGCTAAATAAGTTTATTGAGGTCAACACTGATTGAAGATCTTTTTATGGACAAGTTAAAAGAAATACAAATCTTTCAGTGTCTACACTATGTAACAAAGTCTTGCCAGTAATTTTGGTTTGGTTTCCAGTGCAATTATCTTAGTAAACCTGAAATTAGACAAACCTAACTTACAAACAACTTTTCAGCAAAATACAGGATGTTGTTTTAAGTAAATAATTCCTTAATATTGATGAAAAAGTACTGGTTCCACTGGCAAGTTATTTAACTCAAGACATTTTTTCCATGTTAAGAGGAAAAATCTGCCAATGGAGCAAGTATTGTTTCCTCAATATTAAAGTATGATTTAATTAAAATAAATAATTCCACTTTTAATGCAAAGTTGAGTTAAAAGTCCATTAAAAGTGTCAACTTTCATTAAAAGTCTGATGATTTACCAAATGACACTTCATGACTTCAGTCGTAAACCAAGAAAATGATGGTCAATCCTGACCATCGTCTTCAGGAGACTGTCTTCAGTCAGAGGCCTCTTCAGATTTGCCGTAATACAGACTGCTACAAGAGGTCTTCCCTCTGCCAACAGCCATCCACGTCTACAAGAACACTTCAAGAATATGAATTCATAAGAGTTATTTCCCGTTGGGATCAATATAGTACTTTTGAATTTGAATTAAACATTTATGAAGACTCCTTCATGTTCATGACAGGTGTGTTTGTAACAGTGCCAGTCTGATTTACACCCTTCAAATAAGCCGTTACCTTCTCTTGCCTTAAATAAACCAATAAATAAAACCAATATATTGCAACAGTCACTACTTTATCTGTAATTCTGCAAAAACAATCATCTTCTGATGCTTTCCATTTTGAATTAAAGGTTGAATTTATTTCCAGTAAAGGATAAATTTAAAACCTGAGTATGCGCTGAGTCTTTCCATTTTTGGTTGGATTGCTGCAGCAACATAATAACGTGATAATAATCTGAAGAGAAACATGATTGCATTAGTCAGTGGATTCTGGGCTGGACTTCCTGCTGGTTATGTAGACGCAGCCCGCAGAGCTGAGCTAACTTCTGCTTCTCGCCTCGCTAACCAACAGCTCGAAGACTGCAGAACTAATGAGACCAAAGCCAAGCGCAGCCCCATGAAGTAAACACACTCGCTCCTTTGTTTCTCCAGCTCTCCTGAACGCAGATCAGCTGCAAACTCCAACTTCCAGTTTCACTTCATCTCAGCCACGAGGCTCGTCCTCCCGATGATCCCGCGCTCTCTCTCTCTCTCTCCGTCTCTTGCCTGGGGAATACCTCATCAGAAAAACGACAGGAAGCTGCTGTAATCACCAACTCAGTCTTCAGCTCACGGATCGGTGTGTGTGCCCATGTAGCATTCAGCCTTCTGTCCTTTTAAGGACTAAAACAGCAGAGGTCCTGCTTGTTATTTCCTACGCATGTGAGATTAGCAGGAATAACAGATTCATGTTGTTCCTTACCATCTTTGTGAAACCATTTATAGAGTTTTCCCCAAAAACATTTACACAAACATGTCGTGCTAAAGCCATGTCATGCTTTAACCCCTAAACACATTTTGTTGTGTACTTTGAGTCTGTAGGAGTGCAGAAAAGTTTAATTTAGTCCCTCCTGGTGCTTCGTTGATAGCTTTAGATTTTATTTGAGTCATATTTTTCAATTTGTTTATATTTCTGTCTTCCTTATTACAGTTTTGGAACAATTAGGTCAAACCGTATCTGCTGCAGAACTGCTAAACAAGGGCTTCTGGCTAACCAATACAGAGCTCTCATTTGACAGCACACATCCAGGAACTGTCTTGGCAGTTGCTATGACAACGATAAACAAGTCACAAGTTCAGAACTAGCTCTCGCTTCGTTGCTATCTAACTTATAATCAATATAAGTTAGACTATTACTGGATTATTTGAGTACTTTACTCACTTGTGTGTAATACTAGAGGTATGCTAGTTTGCTCATTGCCAAATAAGACATGGATTTGCTGTGCATTGATAAAATGTCCAAGCCATTGTTTAGCTAGCAGTAACTAGAATAGTTCAGGCAGTAGCTAGGAAAACAATTCTGCTAATGTTAGAGATTCGTGCTACTTGAGGTCAGAACAAATAGTATTATAACAAATAGTTTTTTCATTGATTTTGTTTTGAGGAACACATGATCTGAATGGAGGCAGTGACTAGCGTTAGCTAACTCGCTAGTTATGTTGAGGCCTTGTTTCCACGACCTGTTCAGCCGTGTAGCGGCAGCATTTTCTGTTTCAGCCATGTAAGGCTTTCCTTAGATTACAGCTGTTTCATATGAGTCGATATCAATAACTATTGATTAGGTTTTTTTGTTTTAAATATATGAAATACTGTCAAACTGGAAGAGTAACTTTTCCTGTTTTATCCACAATTTTCACTCTACAGCATTTTTTATTTTTAAGCAGTGGTGAAACCTAAAACTGTTGCTGTGCTACTTACTCAACAGGTTGTTGCTAGGCAACCAGAAGTTACTCAACAGGTTGTTGCTAGGTAACCAAAGAGTGAGTTAGTTGATGCCACTAGCCTCGCTTAGCAGGCTGTGAGAGGTTGAGGCTTTCCTCTGCCTACATCTCCCAGAATGCTGTGTGGTTTTGGATTGGACATTTTCTATGTATTTGATATCATGTCAGGCGTACAGTGGGAACGGAAAGTATCCAGACCCCTTTAAATGTTTCACTCTTTGTTTCATTGCAGTCATTTGGTAAAAGTCAAAAAGCTCATATTATTTCTCATGAAATAATATGAATATTATATATATATATATATATATATATATATATATATATATAATATAAAAGAATATTTCTCAGCATCCCATCTTGACAGAAATGTAGAAAGTTTTGCAAATTTATTAAAAAAGAAAAACTGAAATATCACAGGGTGAAGGCGATACAGATTGTTATTGATTTATTGCCCAGCCCTAACTCAGATGAGACCAAATTCACTGGGAAACATGCACCACTAACACGATTAACACAACCAGAGACACAACGGATAGTTTATATCAAAGCAGTATTAAAACACTACAACAACCTAAATGCAGGTTGGTATTGATTTCTACAGTAACTGCAGGGACAGTTATAAGGTATTCCCTCAAAGCGTAAAATGTTAACTATGCACTACTTTGAGGTGATTAATCACATAAAATTCCAGTAAAACATTGAAGTTTAACGCTATAAAAAGACAAAGTGTAACAAACCCTCCAGGCTGTATGACTCATTATACATACATAACGAAATGGGCGGCGGCTCCGTTTCAATACAAACTACAGACCAAAAGTAAAGCTGCAACAAACACCTGCATGCCTATCTGCAGCTCGTCCTCTGCTTCCCCTCCCTACGATGAACAAAACGGCCCAAATAAGGAGCTTCTGCTCGCAACGTCACACACGAATGTGCCGTGCGCACGCTCTGCACGAAAGAACCGCACTTTCTATGATAACCCAGGCAAATGAGTCGGGGACAGCAGGAAGAGGAGCTCTCCAGGCAGACGGAGCTCCGGTCTGGTGTCAAGATACACAAGCCGAGGAGGAACAGCTGCTGAGCCAAAGTTATACATCCTGTATGGATATGGGACAGGAAGTAGAGGGGCCTGGGGAGTGACAGCACCATGACATCAGCGTCTGCTGCAGGCCTGAGTCACATGGAGTCATTTCTACCAGCCCCACTGAACGCATTCACACTACATCCGCACTTCCAAAGTTCTGTCACAAGTAAGGCTGGAACAATTAATCGACTTCATTGTGATTAATTGGAGTCTACAGACTCAATAAATGGCCGTTTGCTGATCAGTCATTAACTCAAAAGTGTGCAGAAATCTAAACACTGAATTTATTAAAAAGTTTCTTTGTCTTTCCTCAAGTGGCAGTTTTAGTTTCACCTGGTTCAAATAATCACCTTTTGCTATCAAATTATTAATCCAAAAATAATTTGACAGCATTATTTTTAACTGCAAATCCATCCTTTGTTGCAAATAATCAAGCAGTCACTAAAGGAATGCTTTAGTTAATGATTGCAACAGCTTCCTAAACTGTTGCAGTTTAAGAAATACAATTATTATTTCAATCATATAAGAAAGTGATGACATTAAGAAATTTTTCACTTAAAAATTGCCTCTTTTCTTGCTGAAAAGTTAATTGTACTTGTCAGTTAGTCTTATTTTAAGTGTAATAAGACATTTGCACTACAAAATAGACCAAAAATACTTAAGATTTTGGGTTTTTGCAGTGTAACTAACAAACTCTATAACAATGCAGCATATTTCAGCAGAAGAAGTGAGATAAACACTGAATCTCGCAGAGCTGCATGTTTTTCCTCCTAACATCATCTTCACACCTGACCTGGACATCAAAGGTCTTCAGCGGGAAAATTCAAATGGAGTTGTGTCAGCGTTAAAATGTGAGCAGCAGTAAAATAAAGTAACTGCAGTCTGGCAGTTTGCATGAGCCGTTTGCATAAAGCTCACTAAGAAAACCTGAAGCTCACAAAGAAGCAAATGATGAAGAAAAACTCGTGAAGCTGGAGGTAACCTGAGCGGGGAAGCATTCAGAAAGTTAATTTATTTACAGTTTTCTCCACAGAGAGAAAAAATACTACTTAATATCAGCATAATGTCATATGACTGCAAACTTTACAAGCTCTTTGTGAATGTTATTACTGGAGCTAACAACACTACTGTTAATCCGCCAGCAGCGGATTCACTTTTCATTTAGCCTAACCCTAACCTTTAGGTTTCCCTAAATTAGCTTTCACAGATTTATTTATGTGGTTGTTTTGTAAAACTTTCAGCTGAACAAAGTTCAGCAGCTTTGTTGAAGTTTTGGATATTGACTGTTGAGGTCTCTTCATGTTTGTATTTATGCTCTTATTTTGAAGGCTGAACCAGAAGCTCCGTTTCCTCTCCTGGTCTCTCTCGTTTTTTAATTCCCAATGACTTTATTTAAAACAACAAACAAAATAAAACAGAAGAGATATAAATGTTAATACAATACCTAAGTAAGTATTTCAAATATGATTTGAATCAAAGTTAGCGCGTTAGCATCAGCTTTCACTACATACCATGTTTAGCGATAGTGAAACTAAGTTTTCAATTATCTACTGTTGTCATTTTATGACTGTCAAATTATTTGGGGCTTTTTGTACAGACTTAGCTAAAGAAATCGAAACATTTTCTGTAAGTTCAATTGAAGGCAGTGATGCATGTTTTTCAACTAACTATTTTTTAGTTTTCTTTTCTGACTCAAACCAACAATTGCAATTAGAAACCCTTTTTTCTGACCCACTTACACCTGTGAGGTGGTTTAGCGAAGCTCAGAGTCAGCCTGCTTCAGAGACATTTTCTTAAACAAAAGACAGAAGAAACAGCATGTGGATCCTGATTCAAAAAAGAAAACAAAGCTGCAACATTAGCCAGGCATAAATGCAACCAAACTCCTCATGTTGTGCTGCTGTTTGGGTAGAAGGTGCAGAAAAGATTTGCAGGTTTGTAACATGACTCCATGCAGGCTGCACAGAAATGCAAACATGTGCAGGTGGTGGAAACTGAAGCTTCCTGCATCATCAACCCAGCTGTTAATATGATTAACCGTGCAACCAAGACACATATTTCTCCTGGGATAGAGCTCCAAATTCTCATGGTTTGTTCTCTAAAGCAGGGATGCCAAAGCCAAACACTTCTACTCACTTCAACTCCACTTTTACTCAAGACAAAATACTCCTAAAAGTGCATTTTTTCCAAAAAGTTACTCAAGTAAATGTAACTGAGTAAATGTAACTAGTTACTACCCAACTCTGGATACAGATCATGGCTCCCAAAGTGATAAAATTCACAGTTTATAGGAAGCAGGGAGGAACGGGGATTTGTTGCTTCACAATATTTATCTCTAATATCTCAGAATGATATCCAGGCATCAAGCAGCTGAATCGATATGACATTTATTTCTGCAGATTTTAATTAAAAAGTAGCATGAAAAGCAAACAGAGACACAAAAATCTATGAGGTAGGAAAACCAAAACACTATTTTCCAGCTGTGTCAGTTTAAAAAGCTGGTATTTAACCAAGCTTTCATATACTGTGCATACACTGCAAAAACAAAAAACTAGACAAAAATAATTGGTATAATTTTATGTCAGCTTCAAAAAGCACTTTAAAATAGCTATTAACTGCACCAAAATGCAATTTCTAGAGCAAATATATCAATACACTTGGAAAAAGACTAAACTAAGTAACTTTTCAGCAAGATATAGGAGAGTTTTAAACACAATTCCTTAATATTGGTGAAATATTACAAAATCCAGTGGCTCCCTAACTCTATTATTTCACTTATAACAAAACATTTTTCTATGTTATAAGTGAAATAATCTGCCATTGGAACTAATACTTATAGTTTAGTATTTTTCTAGTGTACTGAGATATTTGCAGCAGACCAGAGATGAAGTGAACTGGTTGTTGGAGAGGACTGAGGCTTGGCTGACAGCGGCGCCTCTTCCTGCCATCTGCAGGATGCTTCGTCTGACTTACATGAGCCTTCTCCCTGCGGGCCTCCAGCAGCTTGTCATGGTAGTGCTGGGCGATGGACGGGTCCACATCTGTGAGCTTGGCGGACGGGTTCTGCAGCATGTCCAGGGTCTTCATGGGGTCGCCTTCGTCCAGCGCCTCGTTGATCTGTCCAATGGCAGCAATTCCTGCATGGACAAAGAAAACAGTTTACTACAACAGACTGAGCTAATTAACCCTCATCAGCTTGTTGATGGTTATTAAAGGGGACATATTGAATATACATATATGTATTAATTAGTTTGGTTTTGTAACCAGGTTGCTGTGTATTGCAGACTTCTGCCCAGGTCCCTCTTGAAAATGAGATCTAGATCTCAACGGGGTTTACCTGGTTAAATAAAGGAAATAATAATACAAATAATATGTGAAATTCACATTTTTCATGTTTTTGTATTTCCATTTGGGTCTCAACTGTTTCTACATTTTTCCCATATTACAAGTACTAATGCCTTGTTCCACTGGTGGACGCATCCTAACCTGTTCAAGGAATCATGGTAGGTCACCTTTGGGTAGTTTGGCTGACCAGTTAGAGGTCTAGTCAAAGTTTTTCTTACGTTCGTGCTCCTCCTGCACGGCCAGGTTGACCTGGTCGATGCAGGCCTGGATGTCGTTCCAGGTCAGATATTTGCTCCCCTCCTCTTTGGCTGCAGCTTTCAGGCGCATCAGCTCGTCCATGTACCTGATCAGCAGAGAAAACAAAACGCGTCAGCCTTCCGTAAACGTCTGATTGGAAACGACTCGGGTGCGTGACCTTTGACCCTGACCTCTGCGCGTACTCGTCCTCCACGTTGCTGAGCCCGGTGACGGAGCTGGCCAGCTGCCTCCACAGGGCGGCCCGGTCTCCCACCTCCAACGCCTCGTTCATCAGAACCACGGCGGACAGCATCTCCACGGCAACCAGCAGCTCAGGGTGGGTCAGGAAGCCCTGCAGGACGGGATGCGGCGAAAAGTCACATGACTGATGATGTCATCACTGGAAATATGGTACAGTTTGAGAGATTTATCAATTTTGATGGATGGATGGATGGATGGATACATTAATAAATTGATGGATGGATGGATGGATGGATACATTAATAAATTGATGGATGGATGGATGGATGGATGGATGGATGGATGGATGGACAGACGGATACATTAATAAATTGATGGATGGATGGATGGAACGAGACTTTAGTAAATCAGGAATTTGGGGTTGGACTAAAGAACTGCTGACTGGTTTCTGTGAGGTCAGAATCGCTGAGTCATGCTAGTTCATGCATTAAGCATCAGTTTGTGCTGAGGTCAGCAGTTTTCGTGTCGCCTCAGGTCGGCGCCGTCACCTCGGCGCTCTGCTGCTGCAGACAGGCCAGCTCCTTCTGGTAGAGGTCGGCGGCGCCGGGGTGAACCTCGGGCAGCTGGGCGTCCAGGTTCATCAGCTCCTCCACCGTCTTCTCCGGAACGCCCGCTCTGATGGCGGCGTTGATGCGCTCCACCGCCTTCAGCACTGCAGCAGGCAGGAAGTTAACAGACACAGGTGGGAGATCAAATTTATACATTTTAACGGACTGGACGTCATGTGACTTATCGTTCGCCACTCAGTGGTCGAAAAAATAAAACAATCACACAAAGAATCTGAAAAAGATGATATTAATTGTCAATATTACGACAGCTAGATAATAACGGGGTTCTGTTTGTAAAGTTACACAGTAAAAAATGAACAGCATTATTTGAGTTTAATAGATATTCCATTTTTGCTGATTGGCATGCCAATTTGCGTATATATTATTCTACTAAAATTAAGCAAAATTTACGCAAAATTTTCTAACCATTAGAAAATAGACCAAAAATACTTGGTAGTTGGAAACCTAAATATATATATTGCTAAATGTTTGTAAAATAAATGTTTAGTTAGGAAAATAAGTATTTAATTTGGAGATAAATATTTCTTTTGAAAACTAAATATTCAATTTGAAAGTTGAATATTTAGTTTTAAAGTAAATATTTAGCTTGAAATTAAATATTCAGTTTGGAACTCTGACATTCATAAATAAAACAACAACGTAGTGAAAATAAGACTTTGAAAAATAAACACCCATAGTTTGTAAATTTGCAAACAGCACAAAAAGCTCAATAAAAGGTTTTATTTTAAAAAACGGTGAGGAAGCAGGAAGTGGGTCAGTTATGCTGGTATGATAACCGTAATGCTTCGCAGTTCGGTGTGTTTCGGTTCAGTTCACACCAGCAGTTGGTGTGTGAAGCTCTTACTCTTCAGGTATCCGGCGGCGACTTCGTTCGCCACGTCCACGCCGCTCTGCAGCTCATCCTTCGTCAGAGGTTGTCCAGGAGACACCTAGCATGGAGAAGTGATGATGAGGAGCCAGGAGAGCTAATCTGGGATAATATGTGTGTGTGTGTGTGTGTGTGTGTGTGTACCTGCTCTTTGTTCTCCCTCTCGCCCTGCAGCTGCTTCAGGTACCAGCCTTTGTTCTCAGGCTGCAGGTTCTGGACTCCGACGGCCTTCAGAGCCTCGTACAACATATCCTCGTCTCCTCCAACCAGAGCCTGCTCTGCCGCACTCAGGGCGTTGCTCACTGTAGGAGAAGGGTCAAAGGTCAGCCAATGCATCAGGAAAAATAGGGCTTATTCATGAGCCTGTGCAGGCAGCGCCTTCCAAAGGTTCTCATAACCTTACAGGCAAATACTGTAAATTGTGTCACATTGAAGATGCTGAGTCCAATAATACGGTCAAAGAAAAAGTAACTATGCCATCCCTGCTTACCGTTGACCATGTTGATGTTGCCCTGGATTTCTGCCTGAGTCAGAAGCTCGTCGTAAATGTCTCGCTCTGCTTCGGCGTTCTCCAGTTGCTGCAACACAAACGACAGCATTTTATTACCTTTAGACAATAAAAACAGTTACCTCGAAGGCGGGGCTAGATCCAACCTGCCGTTTTAGTCGTCATGGAGATTAAAGTATTTCTCAAACATCCATGTATTTTTATTATCACTTATAATAAGCTATGATGTTGATTCTATAATTTCAGCCTTGCCATTCTTACTCGTTTTCGTGAGCTGGCCACCTTCTCCCCCTTGGCTTGGTAGAGCGTGTCGTGGTACTTCTGGGCCGAGTCCAGGTCCAGGTTGAGCAGCACGGCGTTGGGGTTCTGCATGGCGGCCAGGGTTCCCTCTGGGACTCCCTGGTCGATGGCCTCGTTGATGGCGATCACAGCAGCGTGCACTGAGGACGGAGGAGCAGAGGCAGAGAGGCCGGCCCGTTTCATTTTTAACTAAAGTTAGCATCAACTTCACTGCTGCTCTGCTGCTCTGAATGTCTAATCAACACATTTAATCCCAAATGGACTCCCACATGAACTGTAATGATGATTAATTATTTTCCACTGGCTGTTTGAATCAGATATGTGTTGTTTAATAGTGAGCTGCAGCGGCTAAGCTACAGAGAAAAACAAGGAAAAAAAACGGCTGTATTTTGTTTGTTTTTTTGCAGTGTATAACCGTAAAGTGCTGGACTGCTTACAAAAACACAAAATCTTACCAAGTATTTTTGGGGTGCAAATATATCAGTAAACTTCAAATTAGACAAAACTAACTTAGAAGTAACTTTTAAGCAAAATATTGGAGATTGCTTTAAGTAAATAATTTCTTAATACAGAATAAAAGTGCTAGCTCCCCTGGCAGATTAATTCACTTAAAACAAAACATTTTTCTCAAATTATAAGTGAAATATATTAATTATTAAGTCATATTGACTTAAAACAAGCTCCAGTATTGTGCTTGAAAGTTACTTGTGAGTTAGTTTTATATCATTTCAAGTGCAATGAGATATTTGCACTAGAAAATAGGCTAAAAATACTTGGTAAGATTTTGTGTTTTTGTTGTGCAGCACTTGCACACTGCAAAAACACAAATTTTGCCAAGTTTTTTTGTTTAGCTTCTAGTGCAAATATCTCATTACACTTGAAATGAGATAAAACTAACTCACAAGTAACTTTCAAGCTCAATATAGAAGCATTTTTAAGTCAATAATTTAATATTGATGAAAAAGTACTTGATTGATTGACACATTATTTCACTTATAATATGGGAAACATTTGTTGTTGTACGTGAAATAATCTGCCAGTCATTTTTTCCCTCATTATTAAGGAATAATTGAATTAAAACAAGCTCCTGTATCTTCCTGGAAAGTTACCTGAGCATTAGTTTTGTCTTATTTTAAGTTTACTGAGATAATTGCAGTAAAATGGAGAGCAGTCTTGGTAAGGTTTGGTGTTTTTGAATGTCAGACCCTCCATCTGAGCGCCGCTCACATGCAGCTTCGTCCACCGACAGCTCACTGGCCAGAATCCCTCCGATCTTGCTGAAGGCGGGCATCTGGATCCCATACTTCGCCAGCTCGTTCTTCATGTTGTTGATTTCCTCCTCTGTAGGAGACGGCACAGAGCAAAAGACACACATTCAGGGACTGCAGTGGAAAAACCGAAACCAGTAGGAAAAAGCAGGGAGACTGCAGGGACGAACTGTTCCTGGCCAACGTCTGACAGTCGGATTCCTGACGCTGCCACAGACAGGAAAAGCTCTCACTGTTACTAATGACTTTCACATTTCCAGCTGCTCTGCCTGCCTTGTTCTCCTCTCTCAGGGTTTTACGGTGTGAACAACTCCGCAGTATTTAAACTTTCAATTCAACTTCACAAACAAGGGAACATCTGTAATGCTTACGATGACATGGTCAGGTTAGAAATAGAACGACTGACGGAAATAGAGGCAGAGACTCCTTCACTTACCAGTGAATGCTACTTTTCCATAAAGATCCTGGATCTGTGGAGCCAAGCCCAGCTTGAACAAGTACAGACTGATGAAATAATAGAAAAACACAGTAAGAGGTCAGATTTATACAGAAACTAGAGACGTGTAAGAAAAATATGTGCATCGTCATTAATCAGATAAAAAAATGGCAGATTCTGAAAATTTTCCATTAAACTACTTACGCCGTTTTTATAAAATATCAGAAATACATTAAAAGATGGAAATAGATAATTCAATTCCATTTTTAAATAAGAAAATAAACATGTTATTGCCTAAAATGCGATAACAGCACTCCTTTAGTGAATTTGAAAATGCCAATTGAGGCTTTTTGAGCAAAACATATTAACAAAAATATGTTTTGCACCGATCTGTATAAAACTCAACTAACAGACAGTAATGTGTACAAACAGAAAACAATTACTGACTGTTATTGATAGTAAGGATGCATTTAAAAGCTGTTAAATCCTTAGTGTTTCCATACAAAATCTTCCCATTATGGCTTAAATGTTTCTTTTGGCTTCCACCTTTGAATACCTGCATTGTTCACCTCATGACAACATATTTAAACAGGTTTCAGAACAACAAAGCCTGAATGGAGAGTTTTTTTAATGCAACCAGAAAATAACTCCATCTTTCATAAACAGCCTTTTTGACCTCAGCAAGCCTTGCAGCCAGTCAATCAACCAAACGGAGGAGAAATCCAAGCAGAGCTCTGAGTTTGACTTCAGTGTTTGGCTTTGAAATGTCTGTGGACCAACAGGCGGAGAGCGAACCAACCTGAGAGCGTGGATACAGTAGACGCAGCGCGGCATGTTCTTTCGGTCGTATATGTCTGTGGTTTCTGGGTAGAAGATCTGAAACAAAAGCAGTGAGGTAAGAAAATCAGCATCACGTTGGAGCATGAGCGCAGAAGATGAGCTCAGAGTGAGAGTTACACAATGTTAGTGATCATTTACACACCCAGCGGCAAAACTCGCTGCTTCTGGAGAAAAAACCTCCTTTCTACTGGAAACGGGAACCACTGGCCCCAGTTTTCCTCTGTGTTACCATCAGAGGTATTCTAGTGATATTAGCTATTGATTTCCACATGTTTGGGAGAAATTGTCAGCCTTTAAAACTCCACTCCTTTGAAAGAGTTGTGCTCACCTTTGGCAGTCCCTTTTCTGCCATGGCGTTGAGCCACTGGATGACGTTGTCCGTGTGTCTGAAATGGAGGCCGGTTGCCTGCAGGAGAGAAACACAATATCAGAACTGAAGAAAACACCATTTCTGTCTTTTGAAAACCTACTGTTACATTTTGGCGCTGCGAACTGTAAGAGGAAACCTTATTCAGCAAAACGCGTGTCACATGAAAATGGGTATGTGAGCTACAGCGTCTGGTAAAAGGATTTACATCATGAATCCTTTACACATTTCATCTTGTTGCACAGAAATCTCTGCATTTCACTGGATTTAATGCTGCAGTCCAACATTAAGAAAATTGAGGCGAAAAATGTGGATTCCAACAATTAAAAGTGATACATTTTGCTTCTTTGAAACTCTAAATCCAAATAAGCTGCTGCTGGCCACGCCCCCCACCTTAACCTCACATGAAAATGGCTGCAAACAGAAGAGCAATTATACAACCGCACATCTTTGAAAAGCAAAAGTGGAGCCTCCTGCACAACCTACAAGAATGCAGCAATTGGTTTCTGGATGGTAAGTCAACAACAAAACATTTGTCTTTTCCAGAAGCCATTTTCCAGCGCATACAGCTTGGGTTGCTAGGTAACAGGCGGAACTCCGCTGGGGTTGCTAGGTAACCGCACCAAGAAACATTAACTTATTGCCAAAAATAGCTTGGTGTTCTTTGGGGGTTCTTAAAGCGCTCAGGTTGTTTTCAGAAGCAGTAGAAACCCAAAGAGAAGTATAAAGACATACAAAATGTGAATTTTGCATAATAGGTCTCCTTCAGGAATAAACTTTTTTTTTTGTTGTTTTTTTTACTGAGATGGAGGAATCTTAAGGCCAGCTGTCATTTTTAACAGATTACAATTCACACTCTGGGTGCAGATATTTTCTTCTGACTACTTCAATTGCAGAAATGCTCCCTGATTTCAAAACTTTGGCTGAAGTGATGCTTGTAATTCCAGTCTCCAGCGTGGGAGCAGATTCATCCTTCAGATAAACATCAAAACCCCCAGAGAAGTCATCTGAGGTAAAAGTCCAAATCTTCATGACCACAGCTTCTGCAGCAATTCCCCTTTAGATACGTGATTAAACTCAAACTGGGTCAGCAATTCCTGTCCATGTGAACCAGGAGACGTTATGGGACAGAGTTCAGGCTGCAGCAGGTGAATCATTCATAATTTAACTGCAATCATTTAATGTCATTGGTTGTGTGCAGTTATTGGGGAGATAGTCAGCGGTTCCTGTCACTTTAGAGAAAATGTTACATTAATTTAGGAGCCACATGGTGCTGTCATACATTAAGCAGATGAATGATGTGCGTTACGGCTTCTCTGTTCAGCTTGATCCGGTTGAATATTAATAAAAATTAACACAAATTAAATGCAATTAAATATGACTGACAGAATATGCAAGATAAGCAGCTAATAGCATTGAATAACACAAACTAATAGCTATTGAACCTGGGAGAACTATTTCTATATTATTTCTATAGTTTGTACATATAATAACAGATTAATCTCTTCCTGCTGTTGGGCAAATATGAGACATCAAACTTGTTTACTGAAAATTTAGTGTTTTTCAAATGACATTCCTTTCAAATAATTTAAATATGGCACATTTAAATACCATCCTGCACCTCAAAATCCAAATATTTATTTTCTGTTTTCTTCTCCTGTCAGGTTAAAACCAACAGTCATAAAACTTGATGAAAGCTAATTGTGCTAATGCTAGCAGGTATGTTACACACAGAGCAGCTCAGGAATGAGAAATGATGCTGCTGTGGGGCCCCCATATGATAATATAACTAGGACCCCGAAAAGGTTTCATCCGGCCCTGTCTGTCATTTTTATCTTTTCAAAAAAGTGATGGATAAAATAAAAAAACAGATTATTATGTGAGTTTCAGTCAAAATGACAAACGGAAAGTCTAGCTCACATCAAGCTGTGATTCAGGATGATGTGAAGAATTTGATTTGAAGTCAGAAACATCATATTTGTTCTCATCTGACCAGAGTGACTTTTCTTTCAACAGATAATCACTTTTCCACATTTAATACCCTAGGCTAACTTTTACTAATTTACATTATATGACCCTCTGAACCTTCTTTACTGTATTGTATTGAACGTAAAAAAATAAAATGAAATAAGTAAATAAAGGAAAATCCAAATTAGTCTCAGTGGAAAACATCTGAAATCTTCTCACCTTGTAGCGCGTCTGCTCACGATCATAGATCTTCTTGAGGGAAACCGTCTGCGGGGCAAAGAAGTTGCCCAGTTTGGCCAGATAGACGCCATTTCTCAGCCCCTCCTCCAGCTCCGTTGTCGGGGGCAACTCCTCGTCCAGACAGGCCTCCATCCATCTGCGGAGGGAAGAGGAGGCAGGAAATGAAGCAAAGATAACTTCCTCCGCAACGAGGGGAACTGATCTTAAAGGTTGATTCTGCACAAACATGAAGGGCTTTAACAATTAATCAGATTAATCATGAATAATCAATTAGTAAAGTAATCATAAACTTAATTGATTAATCATTAACTGGAGTATCCAGACTCAGAAAAAGGCCATTTGTTGATTTGTTGTTAATTGAAACAAAAATATACAAAAATAGAAATTGTGCATTAAAGATAAAACAAAAAACTTAAATGTCTCCTCATGTGGCAATTCTGTAAAATTTCTCTTACTAAGCATCTTTTGTCATCCATTTAGTAATTGGCTAAACTAAATAAAAAAAAACATCAGCTCTACGTTATCAAGCAGAAAAAAGGCTGAACTTTTCACAGATTGATGTTAGAAGGATTTTTTGCTACTATATTTTAGGGAATAAAATGTTAGTTTTCTTATTTAAAAAATGAATTATTTGTTTCTATGCATCTTTAAGTAAGTTTTTTATTATACAACAAAGGCTTGTGGTTAAATCTGCAGGATGTGCCATTTATTTGATCTGCTTAATCAATTATTCATCAGAATAATCTATTACTAAAAACATGTAACATGAAGTCCGTAAAACAGCGAATCTGAAATTTAAAGTGAGGTTCTGCACGTTCTGTCTGATGATTGGTTAATTTTTATTTATTATTACAGCTCTGCGCTGCTAACCGCTCGCCTGCAGCACTCAGTCAGCGCTCCCAGCATTCCTCAGGCGTGACATTTCATTTCTTCTAGGTCATATTATGAAATGACATTCCTGCTGAGTCAGCCCTGGGCCACAGAGGAGACGCGCCGCGCTCCCTCACTGGGAGGACTGGATTCAAACACAGCAGGAACCATCGCGTCTGGTTCAATAAAACCGCTTTGATAAACCTGCTGCAGTCACAGAAAGTTAGGATGGTTACTGTGAGAGTTTCTCTGTTCATGTTGAGCATAAGACCAGAATTAATTATCTTTTAATCTCACATGTTGTGGTTCTCTCCTGTGAAACTCTTCGCTCACTCAGAAACCTTACAAATATACTCCTCTCTCAAAACAATGCACAAACTTTCTCTCCTGTTTGTATCATTTCTACCTGTGAAGGTAAAAGTCAGAACCAAATGACATCAGGTCGGTTCTTCCACCCAGTTCTTGTTGCATTTTCTGTGCAGAATTTATTTCCTGCACAATATCTGAGATATATAAAGTTTAACTACTGTAGTAGAAAAGACTTATGAGATTTCTTTGGATTTTCCATTTTACACTGCAAAAACAAAATCTTAGCAAGTATCTTTGTCTAGTTTCTAGTGCAAATATCTCAGTACACTTGAAATAAGACAAAACTGAGTTAAAAGTAAGTTTTTAACAAGATTCAGAAGTTTATTTTAAGTCAATAATTGCTTAATTTTACATGTAATACAGGAGAAATATCCACCAGTGCAATTAGAACATTTTTATCAATTTTAAGAAATTACGGACCTAAAGCAAGCTCCCATGTCTTGGTGTAAAGTTAAGAATACAACATATTTGCACTAGAAACTAGACCAGAAGTTCTTGGTAACATGTTGTGGTTTTGTAGTTTAGCTTAATTTTTCGTCTCTCACAGGAAAACTAGAAAAGATCAAAGTTTCAGCCAATAGAATGACGGCGTGTCGCTGCGACATCACTACGGTACGCTACGTTTACTAAACGGGTTCACTCCAGCGGGTTTAAGACAATTCAACTAACTGTCGACAGCCGAACACGTTGGAAACATATCGTCTTCTTGTAAATGAGTGAAGCATTTAAAACATGCAGCAGCGGAAACACGGAGAGTCACGTTCGGTTTCACTGACGTTTGTTTAGGTTTAGCTGAAGAATCAGACTTTATGGTGACATTGTCCACAATTGGAGCAAAATTCCATACTTATATATTACGTTACACAACAGAGTGTCTTCAGTCAGAGGCTTCTTCAGAACCACTGTAATACAGACTGCTACAGGAGATCCTTCCTGCCAATAGCCATCAGTATCTACAATAACTATCTGGAGGAAGTTGGATAATAGAAACACTGAGTTAATCCCTGAGGGATTACAATAAAACAAATAAAGAAATTACAATAAAATCTATTTTTATCATCATCATAAATAATAAAATAAATAGAAGGTTTTTTATTATAAATAATAGAAAAATAAAAAATAAAATCTACATTTAGACATAATAGATTTTTTTAATTTCAACGCTCTCACTGGGAAAGTTGGATTTCCATGAGGAATTTCCCAGTGTCAGAGCGGATTTACTGAAGTCCCATTAAAAGAAAAAAGAAAGAAAACCAGCCTGTCCTTTAATCTGCTGAGGAAACCCTCCCACTCCCCTGCAGCCTCAGGCAGCAGGGTTACCTACGTCCTCTGCTCCTTCAGACCAGCCTCCCTCTGCATGCACACACACGCTCTCTGGTGCAAGAGCTGCAAGAACAAAAAGGGGCTTCTGAAGGTTTTACTCATTAGCCTCATCTTAGGTAAAGATTTAAACAAAAGCCACACCCCAAACTAACCAACAACTCTGAGCTGCATTTAATCTGCCTTGATCAGGACACTATGAAGGTCCCAGAGGCCCTTTAAATTCCAAAGGACTTAAATGATTCATCGATTTATCACAATTAATCCGATTATTGAAGTAATCGTCAAGTAATTTAGTAATCGATTAATCGTTAACTAGAGTAGGCCATTTGAGAGAGAACAACACACTCAAAGCAGTAATTGAGCATAAACTATACAAAATTTAGGCTTTAAGGTAAATTAAACCCTTTGTCAGTAAATATGTTCAGCCCAGAACCCCTGAAGTCACTTTTAGCTTCATTTAAAAATCTGTAATAATAATAATTTCCTACTAAACACATTTGTTTACCTGCCATGCTAACTAGCCTTCACATTCATTACAGGCTATGCTGTCAGGAGGCAGCTGCACCGTTAGGAGTGGTGATTGACAGCGTTAAGACCCGCCTCCTGGCTCTGATTGGTTGTTTCTAGTTAGCACTGAGAGAAAGCAGAGGGGATCATTTTTTTCACAGATTATCCGTCTCATATTGTACTGCCACAACATAGAGGTAGTTTCAACAAATACATAAAAACTATTTACATACTGCAGCTTTAAAGCAGCTGTACAAACTGTGTCTTATTTTCAAAGTGGAGCCTCAATTTCCCAGCGTTTCCCAACACTTGGGTTTTCCTGAAGACTCTTGGTCTGCAAACAAATGTAAGGGCGGGCGGCTAACACCAGCTGAAACAACTTCCCTCTCAGGAAGTCGTGACATGGGGGCTTTCAGACAGGCCTGCCATTGAGGCCGGGGCGACCGAGCCGTGGCGCGAGGCCGGGGCCCTTCTCTCAGGAACAAGCCCCCACTTTCACTCTCTGCTGGCGCAGAGAAAGGCTCCATAAAGACTCCTAAGTAATGACTCTCTTTATCAAAGCTACACACTCCTTCCAGCCAAGCACAAACACGGTCACACCCTCTACTTAACCAGCCAGATCTGCAGCTACGAATGGGATTTCAGGATGCCTTTCTGAAAACAGGACAGGAAACAAATGTACAGTTGTGTTCTTGACTCCAACAGGCATTGTCAAGTTTTTGGTGGTTCTACAAATCACCTTAGCTTCTGCCCAAACTTGAAAAGGGCTTGCTCCCATCAAAGAGACCCAGGACCAACTCTTCTCAGTGTCATCTTTTTATTTTATTTCTCTTTTCTCTTTAAATCACTGTACTTTCCAATACATGACAACCAAGCAGGTTGAAAACCTACAAACAA